>VMBQ01004069.1:35370-89323 GCA_007657795.1 Dreissena rostriformis
GTTATTAACAGATGGTGTACAATGCCATTTGGCGTGCATTATCGTCTTATCCATATATATACTCATACCAAGTTTCAATGAAATCCGCCAAAGCACTTCCAAGATATGGCTCCGGACACAAAAGTGCCTATAGAAAAAAGCATTTTTTCAAGAAACAAATGGCCATTACTCCGTTATTAACAGATGGTGTACAATGCCATTTGGCGTGCATCATTGTCTTATCCATATATATACTCATACCAAGTTTCAATGAAATCCGCCAAAGAACTTTCAAGATAAGGCTCCGGACACAAAAGTGCCTATAGTAAAAAGCATTTTTTCAAGATACAAAGGGCCATAACTCCGTTATTAACAAATGGTGTACAATGCCATTTGGCGTGCATCATCGTCTTATCCATATATATACTCATACCAAGTTTCAATGAACTCCGCCAAAGCACTTCTAGAATATGGCTCCGGACACAAAAGTGCCTATAGTAAAAAAGCATTTTTTCAAGATACAAAGGGCCATAACTCTGTTATTAACAGATGGTGTACTATGCCATTTGGTGTGCATCATCGTCTTATCCATATATATACTCATACCAAGTTTCAATGAAATCCGCCAAAGCAATTCCAAGATATGGCTCTTGACACAAAAGTGTCGGACGGACAGCCGGCCGGACGGACGGACGGACGGAGTGACAACGCCAAAACAATATCCCTCCGCCTCTGGCGGGGGATAATAATAGTGATGCAGATAGCAAAACAAATCATCACATAATAATTAATTATTATCTTTGCTGCTTTATGTTCAAGAACCAAAACGAATTAAGCGTTATAATCTTTTAGCAATCTACACAAGGAATGTTAATTGAATTTTATTTATGTGGTCAAGTAATTGGAGTATTGTTTAAAAAGGTAAGCAACTCATATTGTGATAAAACAACAGGATGGTAAAAGCATTCTTAACACATGCAATATAAGAATAAGTTAGAACATACGTAAAACATTTCTTCTACTTGATGACCAGCTAATTCTACATCCATTGCATTGTACAACAATCTGTTATCCTCTGCTTCTCCATAAAACCAGGCCATGACCGTCAGGACTCGTTCTACATCTCTCAATGAGACAAAACTGCATTCATCCTTTAAATAAACATAAATAAATTGCTTAAAATGTGAGTTCGATAACATTTGTGCTTAACATGGTAGAGAATTTAGTCTCCGACAAATAGTGTGTAAAACAAATATATAAAACGTGTTTAAAAATCGAGATGAAAATCAACTGTACACACCTTTTGATTGCGCATGTAATTCTGCGATGAAGTAAGAATCGTGCTTAAAACATCTACAAGGCCTGGTGTTGCCGGTAATCGCCTTTCATTAACCTACGGCGATGAAAACAAAATTAAGTAAGAAATAGCCGCTTAGTGATTTATCTAGTGACCAACCATACAGTCGGAAACTGTAAATTAACCTTCAAATGTGTTGCTGCTAGCTGGTAACATTTATGCCAATCGGTCTAAATTACCCTCAAAACCCAAGTCCCCTCAAACAATCATTTCAGCGCATAAATCGGATAATGCGAACCCTAAAATGCCTGTGAAAATATACGTACAGTATCGTCAAAATCGGATATGAAGTGCTTGTGATCACGCATTGAAACAAACACAGTCCTTTGACATTGTATGATTTTCAGTTAAAGGAGTTGACTTCCCTCAAAATTATAGGAGCGAAATGGCTTGCTAATATGGACAAGTCCTACCTAATTTCAACCCCAATACTGCATATTAAGTATACCATTGTCGGATCCTTAGATCCTATATCATATAGATATCGATTATTAATGATGGGGAAGATCGGATGCATACGGTTGAATAGTGAACGGAAAGTGTTAAAATGCCAAATTTTTGCAATATATGTTGCCATTTGATTTATTATAAAACAGGCCTATATAGTATCCGAATATTAGCAACATAAATATTCATGTTTTTGAACATCGTATTAAAACGTATTACACTTATTGATACTTCAAAACGGGTAATACCGTTCTTATTACCTGTCATGAGCTATACTTTATTACGTCTTATCTAGTAAAGTCAAGAACAGATGCAAAATGTTCAGCCTAAAGAGCGCAAAATACGCATCTATATAGCAATTCGCGGGCTATATATAAGCATTTAAACGGAAATTGTCCTTAATTATGTACAGGGACACTACAAGTATAAAAATGTTCACGGAGAAGATTAATTAGACACGTGGAGGTATAAAATGCAAAGAAATCATTTTTTAGAAGTTCATGTGATGAAACCTATTATCGACGTGTGGTCTAGTTATTCTGTTCATTTTGTACTGGCTCAATTCCTATAAAACAGATTTGAAGAAAGCGGAAACTGAAAAGATCTAACGAATGACCGACGAACAAATCAAACATCTAAAAACTGGCCAAAAGCTTTAATGAACAGTTTTTATTTTTTTCTTAAATCATCAAATATTTTAAAGGACGTTTATATTATAATAAAAACATACAGCTCTTTTGGCCATTTGACTTATGTACAACTTTTCAACGTCTGTGCTTAGCTGTCCGAAATCCCACACGAGTGGTATCAAACTTTGGGGAAGCGGCTGGACTCTGTACACCTGCAACACAAAATTGACCTTAACACATGAAACAACACGTACTGAGCAAATATGAAATAAAAGAACAACAACATATATTCAGAAAACTTTTCACATTTAGCGAACCCATACAACGGTTGTAAACCTATCATATATACCGGTATTTTAAATTGTCTCTCAATCACAATGGAATCTGAGTTTAATAATAAATTACAAATTAATCACGATAATGGTTCAACATTTAAAACATTTTACCAGCCGCCGCATGGGAATTCTACCAAGTCTATCGGTTGTTTCGTCAGCATCTACGTGGTACCCCAAACCGGCCTGTTCAAGTTTCTTGATAAGTTCCTCGGGATGTCTGTATATTTTTTTAATATCAAAATATTTTAAGAAACAATCTTAAACGTTAATTTTGTATTTTCCTTCAAAATAATGTGTTCTTTAAGTGTTTTTTAATATTCGTATTTTAAGAAAAATGTATGTAAATATACCATCTGGAGGTTTGTTAAAGAAATTGAAATAATTATATAAAACAAACATGTCTTAACATGTATGCATTATTTAAAAACAATTGACAGAGCTTAAGCTTGGTATACTGCAAAAGTGTTAAAACAATCGTTCTGATTTTTATACGTCTTTGTATCATACTTTCTGTATGGGTTGCATGCAGCAATCATCTTGAGGTTCTGACATATTTGTATAGGTTCACCGCAAATGGATTTGTCGCACATGATCTCCTTGATGAGTCCAATCGCCTCTGTGGCGTTTGCTTCGTCGAAAAACAGTATTGTATACATGTTACTCCCATACTCCTCAACATTCTGTTGTGCTATGTCTTCTGCGAAATGAACATTTCTTTTGATGTCTTCCTTAGTCGTTCCGCCATGAACCTGAAATTAGTTTCTTTCTCATATGAAGTATAAAGGTATATACCAACCTATTTGCAAACTACTTTCTAGGCAAACGGTTTTATAGTAAACGCGTTAACTACATTTAAATTACCTTCATCAATATCATATTTTTAATTTCGACATCAGGCGGACACTGTAAGGCACACAGAAACTTCACCAGTCGTGTTTTACCACACCCGGTTTCACCCATTATCACAACAGGAATGTCACACCTACAACATCATAAAACATACTTTTATATATAAGGTTGAAAAAAAAACTAGTTTCAAGCAACAATATCACCATACAATGCGATGTGATGCAATATAGATTTATGTTTACCTTAATCGCATATAGATTGCCATGATTTTCTTGACATTGTCCGTTGTTAATTCGTATGTTGGATCTGGATCATGTGGGAATTCGATCCCCATGACATTGCATAGTTTTGTAAGTTTCTTGTCTCTGCAAAAAAAAATATCAAAGTGCGACGAGGCTACGTTACCGGTTATACATAATTTTCTAGGCATACAAATAATAATGCATACACACTTCAAGTAAAAACCGTCATTAACAACATATTAAGCGCACACTAGATGTAAAACAATCATGTCATCAGCAGTATGCGTTTGGCTTAATCAATATCGATTAGTAATGAACATTCATTGAAAAGATATTTGTTAAAAAAGAAAGCCATTATTCAATATTTACAAGATAGTGAATGATATAATCAACACTTAAACTAAGTTTGAACATATACGTATGGCTCATAGTAACAAACCTAGACAAAGCGTCAAAGTTTTCGTTCAAAGGAGCACGGTTTGCCACAAGTGCATTATATAATCTTGTCGTCATAATAGCTTTTTCTAGCAGTTCCCCTGTCTGTTGATCTTTTAAGTTCCCTGTGATTTGCTCGATGAAAAATCCCAAGAAAGTAAAGGTCTCCCGATCGGAGTTGAAAAACAGGTAGGGATGTGGACTGGAAAAACGACAATACTTTAGCAATATGCAATACCTCAATACAATGAGTGCCTTCCACTTGTCCTTTGTAAAGTACAATTTAATCGTGTATGCAAACACACTGAAAATGACTTGTGCGTAATGTTAAAGCAATAAACTGTTAATATCGAAAACATACACTAAGCAAAGATTATGACTCACCACAAACGAAACAACGAAGTCAATTATAAGCTTCGTTGCAAAGAAAAAATATTTTGGGTTATTTTATTTTTATTAACACGACTGTTGTTGATGGTCTTCCTTTTTGTAATTACATTCAATCGATCTTGTTTAGGTTTTCATTCATTTTATATTGCAATTGCAATTCTATTCTTAATTTCAGGTGAATCTTAATTTACACTTGTGTATGTGTGTCTGCTGTTTTAATTGTTGTTTTTTTCGGTTTCGGTGTGAGGTATATCAGTCGTAAAAACTTATATGCATTGACATTTCCAAGTTGATTAAGCCGAGCTTAAATAATAAGTAATGCCTTACGTTGAGTTGTATTTGTTTTTCGTTATAAAAAGCAGTTGGCAAATTGCATTTAATGATAAAGATATATAAGAATGTACCTCCTGATATTTGTTTGAGCTTCATCTCTGCATAATTAAACGCATGCACATATTACTTAAGTAGCCATAGAAGACATGTCAAGCTAAACCAAGTAAAATGTATAACGAAAACAAAGTATTGCAATTAATTGTGGTGCTAAGATAAATGTTATATAACAGTTTTTCATTTGGTGCGTTTCAATGTTTTATAGAAGTATCACTTCACCTGGCGATAGTCCCCACATTACATTCAAAAGGTACGGATCCACAAGAGATTGCTCGTGTATAAAGAATACCAGGAAAGCAAAGACACACATTTTTTTCAATATTATTTAATAATAAATACAATCAACATAATACTAGTATGTGGTCATATAAGTCAATAACATTGAGTGAAACACAAAGTTGTTACCTGCTTTCCCACGTCCGTCTTAATGCGAATCGATTCAATATTTCTTCATCATCTTCTTCATTTTCTTCATCTTCTTTGGAATCAACAGCAAAGCACCTTGGCGACTCCTCGCTTATTTCCAGCGATCGTGTGGAAAAGTCCTACAACACAGAAACTATAGTAATTCGCCACAAGTAAGTCAGTGACAAGTATTAACATATAATGACAACGTATATTGAAAACATACTGTAGTTATAGCAAACTTTGGGATAAGTGTGAATAGCCTTTAAACAATGTAACCCTTTAGTAGATAAAAGTGTTTGATGTCTTAGTCCATTGGTTTATGTATCGTCTTGCATTGTATAGTGAATCGATACATGACCATGGACAAAGACAATATGGTAGACATAATGTTCGTGCTGATTATGTTCCTGAAGTGAAATTATTTATAAAATATTAAACACAAAACGAGAGGTCTATGAGTGCATTCATTTCCATATCGAACCATGTAAATTTTTTACCCGAAGATGAAGCATCGCATGTTTATCTTTTGTAAAGAAGTAAACAATTTAAACCGGGTAAAACATTTTCAATTAAATGTTAAACCTCAAGTTCCTTCAAGACTCGATGATAATGGCTCGCCTAATGACTTGCAAAACACTTCACCGCGTGTTCCCAGATTTATAAATGTATTCGATAACGAAACATTGGTATCATCTGCGCTTAAACAGTTCCAAATTAGCCCAAAGAAGGTCCAATACTTTCGGTAGCGTTTGTAATTGAACATTTATGAAAACTATTTCGAAATTCACCATTTGCTTTGAAACGTTCATATGTGTGAAGATATAACTGCACACCAAACAAAACGTCTTCTTATTAAAACTTCATTATTTTTTATCTTGAGGTAAATAGCATGTTTGGCTGGGTAAAATTTGACACATTCTTGATTTTATACAGCAAGATAAGCTACAAAACTTTTTTTTGTTTAGACCAGAGTAGTCAGGTTGATCGAGGGACTCGATTTATATTGGTTGACAAGCGAAGTTCGTGTACGTCATACACTGTGTCCAAATGGATTGTTAATGGGATTTTATTAAAAATAGACAGACGTATAGAGAATAAATATGGAAAAACGCGATCGAGTAATCGCTTGATGCTCGCACCTACGGCTTGCACAAACGATCAACATCTCCATTAAATCGATATTTAATATTAGTTTTGCAATACATACAATTATATTGTATTTAAAAGACATTCGTCGTTCGTTCATCATCAAATGTTAAAATAGAGCACATCAGAGAAGACAGCCGACTGTTTTGGATTTACACATTAATTATGTAATAATGGCTTCGTTGATAGATAGCGTCTAGTAAGAAACGATAAATGATTTGACGGCTGCGAAAAGATGCCAAAATGACTTCACATATTTATTTAGCAAGTATTTAATCGTTATTATCTTACTATTGTTATGTTATTTTTTTAAGTTTATTGTTTGTACCAATTACGTTTGTATGTTTTGTACGTCACTTTCAATTTACTCCAAATTTGATCTTATAAAAACCGATGAAACATAAAGTGCCAGTGGCAACAACAAAATTCAAAACGGAGCATACCTTCGACATTTGCATAAGGAATTTTAGAACAAATGTGGCAAAACCAGGAAGGTGTTCAGCTGCAGCACTGCCGACGAACTGATTCTGTTCGAAGTCCGTAAGCTGTGTGTTGAGGAACCAAACGAAGTGGTGCAGTTCTGACCACGATGGGTTGATCACTCCGCAACGTCTATATATGCATATACATGTATATTTGTGTTATAAATAAAAAGACATTTAATATAGTTCATGCTGACTGCTTGAAAAACTGTGTTATGCTAGGTTTGAATATAATTAACAAATCAACAAATGCAAACACATTCGGGCAAGTTCATAATGTTACTGAATACCTTAGCAGCACACTTAAACACGATTTGTGAGTTCCCTGTATATTATAAGGGTTTATATCTGTCATCTCACAAGCATAGTCCAGCCGATGCAAATACTGATATGTCCGCTGAACCACCGAACTCGTGAACTGCTCTTCGTCAAACAATTGGTCTGTCTCTCTATAGTCTGCATAATATGAATAATAGAGTTAAGCAAATTTACGTTTTTTACAAATGCACTGCTATACCTTGAAATTGATCAATATGAATATATGGAGTACCGTTTATAGAATTCCTTTTAACAACAAAAATGTATAAGTTAAAGACTTAATGACAGTGCGTTTGAAGTATGGTATTGTTTAACATATAAAATAGGGGTGTTAAAAATTAATTTCTAGCAGGCATGCATACTTATATTAGGTGCATACATGTATACCGGTACATGCATGCGTTCGTACTTGCGCACGCACGCACTCACATGCGCGCATACATGTATCGACGCACGCACATTCACATACATACATAAACGATTTTTCAACTCCTTTTGCAATTAAAATCAAAACAAAAACGTGTGACGTCCCAGTTAAATTGTTTATTTTAAAGTTAGTTAAGTCTTTGAAAATCATGGGACGAAGTTGCATGGCATGTCTGAACAGAAGAAAATAGTCAACTCTTTGTACAAAACCACTTTAATATATAACATATGAAAGGTTTCTGTCTGGCGGTATGAACGAAGACTTCATTATTTTTCTCGTTTAAAAACGTTGTTTAATCGCTGTTGTATTAATATGTTGTTTTCGAATGTAACCTTCTGACATAATTCCGGTGCAATACAAATACTAATGATTTGGGGTTGTACGACTGTTTGGTGATTCGACAGGAAATATTACCGTTCTTTTTTCCAGAATAAAAATCGAAGCTCTCTTGTGGTGACCTACATTGAACATCCGGCAGTATATCGAATATCGAATGAGCATACTGCATATCCTACAATGTTCAGTTTAGTGCGTTAGAAAACATAAGTCGAAACGTTTACAATAGCTAATGTTAAGCTCTGCAGAAAATAAAATAATTATTTTAACAATATCGTCCGAACATCATCCCCACATACTACACCTTTGATATACCTCTTTCGGTGTGTTAACGTTAACGTATAGAACGTAAACTAATGAATTACACGCGTTCAGAAGGTATGTTGTATAACACTAATATTTCTGAAAACTGTAACATAGGTCTCGTCAAAAACGACTTCGAAGTTACATTATTTTAAATGATCTGTATCGTTTTAATTGACATATAATTTTCTCTTAATAATCTTCAGATCATCAGATATCAAACAAAAAACATTAACACATCGTGTATCGTATATTTTAAAGAATATGTATATTGCAATTTTAATTTGTTCTTAATTGAATACATTGTTTTTTGCAGTTCGTACAATATATTATTTCCTGAACAGACAAACATAGTAAACTTTAATAATAATTATGATGTATAAGTACGAACTTTACTTAACAAATATCCTACGTACTTGGCTCTCCTGTGCATATTTCATAATTGGCATAGTTTCGATCAGACACAGATCATTTGGGCTGCGTCGCCACACGTATCCATTTCTATCTATCAAGCAGTCGAGGATAAGGAGATTGAAGAGGAGAAAATCTATGCCTTCTTGAACCTTAAAAGGATAATATAATAAATTTATAACACAACCGTTAAGTATTGTTGTTTAAAAAAAGATGAGCAACACAAGTAACGCACGCTATACCTCGTGTGAAATGTCAATATGGAAAATCCGTGGAGTGGCCTTTCCTGGTGTTGGTGTTTGTTCAATTAATGTCTTTGTCACTTCGTGAAGATCAATGTATTTTTCTTGCAACCTTATGGTCACTACGTTGGTTTCAAGTTTTGAGCCCGACAGAAATGCCAAATGTTCAGCGCGCCTTTTAACAAACAAACTTTTGCCTACACCAGAACGTCTTGACTTGATGACACGGGCTGAAGACCTATAAACATTCAAAACAATTTCGTCGCTTAATAAGTGACAAGAATAACTTTCCAGTATACATTAAGGCAAATTCTTATTATACATCAACCTTATAATAACATATTTTTAGAGAAACACACATTGATTTATACACTTTATCATACCTGTTAAAGTCAACGCTGGCTGCTGATAGTCCATTTGTTTCAGAAACAGACAATTTCTCTGCAACATATGCGCCCAACGAAGCTTGACTTATTGTCGGAACTTGTCGAATGTATTTGTCCAATGAGGACACAAAGGGAGAACGACATTCATTATCTGACCCACATATAACAAACAATCGATATTTTCGATCTGAAAACAAATGTTAACGTAACAATATTTGAATATATTGCATGATATCATACCGGTTAATCAAGGCGACCCATATACTAAGTACGTTCACATAAGTGTACGTGAGTGTTAGTTAAAAATTGCTATTGAAGTATATAATAATATATATGTCACTCACATATTGTTATCTCAAAGAACTTGTTTACTGCACACGATTTAAAACTAGACTAGATTATTCTAAAGATTGTTCTCTATAACAATTGAGTATTTCATTCTATGTAACCTAGTAACATAGTTTTATCTATATATATATATATAGTTTTACTTGTTTAACATGTTATATCTATATTTGTCAAAAGATTGCCAGCATTCTCATATAAAACTATGTTACTAGGTAACATTGAATGTCATAGTGTGCAAGAAAATAAATATATTAATATTTTAAATCAAACATAACCTAAAATGACGGTTAGTAGAAAAGGTAAGCTCTGAATTTTGGTCAGAAGTGCATAAGTATAGTTTGGTTTTGCAAGTGTCAGGTTTTAAACAGTATTTTGCCATATAGAAAACGTCAAAAATAATAGTTACTTATATATTCGAAACCATATACCAGATACATTTAACGAAATACTTCAAATAAAACGATGATCAACATGAATTGAAATTATACGGTTGACAGTCATCATAATTTCGTCTGTAAAATTCAGAGTTAGACGCTCAAACGTTTTCTATGGAATAATCTAATATTGTGCATGTATGTGACCATATAACACCGTGAATGATGAGGATTATCTAGAATACGTATACGTGTTTTACTAATTTGTCCCGTTTGTTTTCTCATTCACCAACAAACTATCGGTTATACATGTTTGACGTTTGTTCATATCTCATATTATGAATTGAGCAAATAACCCAACGCAAGGTCCAAAGAAATAAATGAAATTTTAAAAATTGTTAAAACTAAATTTTCTGAGACAAAAAAAAAGGGGGCCTCCTTGAAGAATCTGTCTGTTAAATGCACATTGCCAACAATACAATTCTCAGAATATTTATATACTATTTCCAAACAATCGAATACATATTATAAAAACAACTGCAAAATATGCAATCATGATTGCTCATCTAACAAGTTAATTTCACAAAAGAGAACGGCATTTGCCAAGATTGTTCGATCGATCGTGTAATCGCATGGAAGTGTTATAAAGTCCTCTGTTAATCACAAAATGACGGTAATTATTTAGTGGTCAAAATATACTTATTGTTCAAATTATAGAGCTGCCTACTTGTTGGGTGATATTTTTCCTGAATATGTTTTTCTAAGTTTTGCTCAGCATCCTCACTGACGTCAAAATCCAACAAATCAGCATTTACAAGACAATAAATCTTTCGACCATCACCATATAATGCCCGGCGCCAAAATATGTCCACCTTCAATAAAAAAATACAAGTCAAACATTTCAAATATATTATGCAAATACAATAACAACAGACTTATCCGGGATTTACCAGGAGTTGGTGCGTCAATTTGTACAGTTGATAATAAACAAATATGTGTTTGTTTCCTTAGCAATTGATATTTTCGTCTAGAGGTTTTAATTCAAACAAGTATATACAATTCATTCTAACTCGTAATACAGGGAAAGTAGATAATATAAAAATACACGCAGCTTATTTAGAACATTCACTCAACAGGCAAACGCTTACGCCCGGAAGTTTAATAAATCCTGAACGCATAACATATATTTTAATTTACGTTAACTAGTTGTTGAAACATTACAAAAAATACTTATTTACTATGTTAACCTCCAATTCTAGAAAAAAAACTCTTATTTGTTATAAGAATCATCCTTTATATTTCATTTTGATTACTCTACCATTTCGTTATATACTTGTTTTGGCCAGAATTATTTCGGTCAATTGGTAATGCAGAGGAGGCATTTCGGAGAGAGAAGAAAACAATTTATACCTATAAGTTATCCTTTTCAGAATCTTCCACCGTACATCTTGAACAGTTCACATTTAAAAGGATGTAAAATATTTTCTACTTTACGGAATTGAATTTAATTGTCGTAAAAGTTAAAACAAAGTTCAATTATTATTAAAACAATATATTGAGTGAAGATATAAACATTTAATTTCCCCCAGTATTGATAAAAATAAACATCGAAAGAGGGAAATAATTTATATCAACAAACGAGACAAATACATAGATTAAATCTTTGTGTTCATATTGTTCACGAAAACAGTTCCATTTTGTGAACGTGACCTTTGTGTGACTTGTTTTGAGCGCACGCACTCGTGAAAATATTATTTTCTAACTTTGTTGAGATAATATTCCACAGACTTACCCAAAAAGAAAACATTCTCTATATAATCGGAATAATTTACACATGTAAACATTGTGTTTGGATTGTATGCATATATGATTTTACGTGATCGTATAAAGTGGAATATGATGTATTTATTATGTTTAAATGTGTTGAGTATTTAATAAAAAATAGTGTGATCGAAAATAAATATTATCGGAACGTGTTTTGTTTTTACCAAACATTGGTTATAAACACTTACTAAATAAGATAAAAACCAAATATTGCAAAACTATTAAAAACTGAACCTCGTCGTTCGACGTGTTTGACGTACAGACCAACACCTCGTCAGACATCGGGAGCGGCTGGTTCTTGTCATACATGTAGATGGACAGGGTCACTTTCATTATATCTTCTACACAACAGAAACCACAGAAATATCACTCAAGGGCCTATTTATACATATTGCATTGTGTTTTAAACAAAAATGTTGATAATTAAATTATATTTGGTCATATAAAGTAATAAAACCATATACACAACTTGTTATTGATTTGCTAGCAGATTTTTTCATCTATTTAGGAGATGCTTTTTACATAGAGAACAATTAACATACACACTAGGTAAATTGGACTTTTTGAACCATTATTACGGCTTTTCTATGAAATTGGCTGACGATAATCGGACTTGTTAACTATATGAAGCAATGTCTTCAAACGTTTTTTTTTTTTTATCAACGAGTAGTTGATCAAAACAATAAAAATTATGTTGATCTGGTTTGCATCAAACCAATAAGAATTTAAATTGTAATTCAATTAAAATGTATTCTCTTGTATTTCTTTGTAATTTGAAATAAAATATTATGAGATTAACGTTTATATACATTAAAATATTTTGCAAATAGCTTTGAGCGAGTGAAAGGGTTTGGATCTACTATTAACCGATTTAAAATCCAAACGCTTTGCATTGACCGTTCCAACGCGCTTACGTCAGTTGTATTTAGAATGCGTGTTTGTTTCGAATGTGTTTTACTTGTCTAATACATGTGTCTTGTGTCTCATTGTGAGGGAATCGTTTCCATAAATAACTCAACACGTGCCACAAGAAGGTTTCTCTGCCGCTGGTGGAGCTAAATCTCTCCTTTGTGTATACAAAAACGAAACATGATCAACATTGTATAAATGTTAATACTCCTTTACATTTATGGTCCTTTCTAATTAAAAAACTTAACTTTTAATTTGAATAATTGTACAATTCCAATTAGGAATACATTGTTGTTACCTACACACACAATATCAGCGCAACCCCCATCACATATAAATAATTTAATCTCCTATTGCATCAGCAGGAGATCATTCTTATCATCCTTAGGACTAATTTTATCTAATGCCATTTACCAATAACCATACACTTAGACACATTTAGAAAACACATGACTAGCCCAAATGAATACAACTCAAGTCAAACCTTTTAAAACTGGGTTGATATGCGCCAAGCCTCACATTTTAACCGTTCACTTAAATGAAAAATTTACAAAACTCACAAGCAACGCACATTATGCAAACACTCCGAAAATGAAACAATTTAGGGTCACATACCAAATGAACAGATTATGGGCGTGGCTCAGATGTATTAACAAAACAATTTAGTATAAAAAAACTTTAACTCGATGTAACTTAATTCAACTCAAACTTCAATTTGAGGAAACGTTGTTTTTTTTTTCGATTCCTCTCAATTACAATTTAAATACTCAATGGTCGGATATTAACCAGAGCAGATATAAAAAAAAAACATATTTTCGATTTGAGCATTTTGTTTAAGTCTTAGAAATGGTGACACAGTAACAAACCTGAGCACAAAAACAACCAAACGTGAACTATTGAAGGGAAAACGTTTTTAATTTTAAGAAACAGTGATATGTAGCTTGACCCGACTAAGTGAACTTTCAATCTAGGTGTGCTACCTTAAGAAAAATAACGATGCAAAGCAGATGTTATACCTTAATCCACAACAGCGGAACGCGTTTTTCTCTTAATGCTAATCTTGAAACAGTGACACTGAGTGAGTACATTTCAAGCCAAATCTCAATACATATGGGTATAAAAATCACCATCATGTGTAACATCATTAACATTACCGAACATATCACGATTTTTTTTTCAATTAACTCCTCACCAAAAATGTAATTTACTAACCAATGGGGCAAATTATAAGATTGGGTTCTCCTTCGTTGAAGCCCGTTGCCACTTTTCTGTCAACTGTTCCCGACTCTGACAAAAAAAAGTTGATTTATAAGTTAAAGCATTTTGATGTATCGTAATTCTTCACATGACTAGATTGTATACAATCATAAAGAGATTCGGTATGGAAATACAAAATAGTAAATAATGCGAACCTGCAAGATGCTCTAGGACTATGCCCAAGTGTCCAAGGCTGAGATAGTCACTAGTGTTTGATGAGATAGAACCAAGAAAGCTTTTCCAAAGTTCTGTCAGGTCGCGAATCAATGGCTCAACGCCAGCGCTTGTTAAAAAAAAAACATCAAATTATCAAACAAAACATTCATCATACCTTTTGACGAACTTACGTCAAATTTGCACGCTCTACTTTTCCCAACTAAAATGATCACAAGGCGACGTAACTTCCTCTTCCCTAAATACCAATATGTACCAAAGTAAATGTTTACAGATTTGATAACGGTACACAAGTCTCACGTTAAATACTTAATGCGTACTACTATCATTACAAAACGAAAGGACCATAATGTCTTATATAGTTAGTTTACCGGTTAAATAGATACCGGTTGCTTGGTTGTGTGAAATTGACTTTTGGTATTTGTCGTAACAATATATGACAAACACCCATACAAATTTTAAGAAAGTTCACATTCTTTTCTTTCAAATGCTCGAATGACCTTGTTTTGATCCCATGTCAACAAGTCAGTTGTATCTTGTACTAAGGTTGTTGCCAAGTCCGAGAAAGAATACAGATGTTGTTTTCCTATTAAAGGACATTCATTTTAAAATTCGTTTAGATATCACTTAAATTTATTGGTCGGAGTGAGCTGGCATAACCAAATTTCGAACATGGCTGATATATTAAACTAAACCTGTTTTGACCGGGTGTCAAGTTTAGAAGTCTGATGTTTACACCGGAAATGTAGGCGGACAACAATAGAGTCAATGGTCAATAGAAGACGGACCACAGACAAGGCGATTACAAATAATCGTAATGAAAATGCTGTGCAAAAGTTAGTTACGACGTTAATTTTGTAACTGGTGCAATAACTTAAACATAAGACATACATGTTTGTTTTCATATTTCGTAAGTTTTGCTCGATAATGGACGAAATAGTTGAGGTCGAATCACTCCATCCAGAAAATGAATTCTCTGTCTTTTGAGTATTAGCCCTTTCTTCGTCGATCACATGCTCAATTGCAGGTTCCCCAAGACACCATTTTATAGCTGCAACCAAATATATACGTTAATAATCTTGGTCATCGTTTTACATAGTATGCAATACCGGTCTTTAAGTTCGAAAGTGCTCAAACATATATTCACCTTGAGTTACATCAAGTGATTCGATATCTTTTGGATCAACATAATATATTGACTGCCGTGCCAATTTTACATCTATCGCAATGTTAACAAGTTCTTGCACAAATTGTTCTCTTTTCTCAGCAAATGATTCATTTATATCATCCGATATGGTTTCTGCAACCGATGCAGCCTTGTCTTCTAATTTTGGACTTTCCAACTCCTCTTTTGCCGATGTCATGGCCGCAATTAAATCAGCTTGATCAAAAAAAGAGCACACATTTTATTCACTAAAGGTATTACAATCTTAAATATATTTATTCATTAATTTATTCATGTATTTATTCATGTATTTATTTACAAAATAATTCCATACATTTCTTAAATGCATACTCTTTCAAGTAGGTGGTGTCTTACCTGGCGTACATGTCTTCTTCACTGCGGACAACAAAGGGTAAATAAGATGTGACGGCTCAGATTCAGAACCAATCTTTACCAGTTCCCGTTGCAAAATCACCAGCTGGTCAACCGTGAAAAAGTTCAGATGGTAATACTCAGCTCGTTTTTGGTTGATGTATTCTAGCCATTCTTTGTAACATTTCTCCATGAATTTAGCAAGTTCCGAAATCATATCTTGTAATGCCGAGTTCTTACCCTGTTGTCAAGGGTAACACAGTTAACAGTTTAATAGGAGTTTAACTTTTTCTTAATAAATGTATTTAACCATATTGTGTATTTTTATTATTTTAATTATGCATGTGTGTTTGTGNTGCGTGCGTGCGTGCGTGCGTGCGTGCGTGAGTGTGTGTGTGTGTGTGTGTTTACATTTGATACTAGAACAAAAATACTTACTATAATTTTCGGAACGTCTTTTCCTTTCCCGAAAACAATAATAACACACACTTTTCGATCAGGATTGCACATGAATTTTGCTTTCCATTTGTTGAAGAGCACACAACCAGAAAGACACAGTTTTTTAAAAACGTTCCCAAGCCTGTTTATGCCATCAAAAACCTACAAAAAGCAAACGGTCAGTAATAAGAGCAAAAACACGACATATTATTATACTGTTTAATCAAAGAATGTATAAATCACTTACAAATAGTTATTTCCATTTAATTTTATGCTAAAAAGTAAACAATTAAATGCTTTCGCAGAATTACACATTGTCTTCACGAACAATCATGTCTGTGGTAAAAAATAAATAATTTAATCCCTGCTCTGGGAGCGTCAAAAAGACATTCAAACTGTAATGCATTTGCTTGATACGTGTTAGTTCTATGTATATGATTGCTAATGTACTTCGTCTCACCATTGTGAATCGTTCAATATCAACTGCAGCTTGAACTTTATCTTTAACACTTTGGCCTGCAACCAGCATCAATCGACTCTGCAAGTCTTGCAATTGCGAACAGCTGTAATTTCTCGTCTGTCCATTTGTTTCTTCTACAGCTAATGTAATAACATCCATCTTTGTCTGAAGGTACAGAACATGTCATAATAAGTATCTCCATTTTGGAAAGTAAATAGATGCAATAATTGGTAATCAACACCTTGAGGGCCAAGATCGTTCTTAACTGCTCATATGGGTCATCAATGGATTTTATTTTTCATTTGTGAAAGCCGTTAATCAGATTCAGTTCTAAGGCTATTTAGCACAACATTGTGGCAGCTTTAAAAACATTCATGAAGCATGAAACTGAGGTAATCAGTAGCACCTGATGTAACAGTTTAAATCTGCTAAACCCCAATATAAAATATGGATGCTCCCCGACAATACGCTTTATCAATATATGTCAAGTTAAAGGCCATCTTTTTATAGTAGAATACGTGCGCGATATTATGCGCATAAGGGAAATCTTCCTTTTCTCAACTTTTTAAAAGTCTATTGCGGCGAAATATATCTGGAAAAAGTGAATATTGTTTTCGTTATATTGACTATTATTTCTAAGGGAATACCACCGCAATACGTTTTTGGAATTTCTAGAATATTCCTAAACAAATTTGGTGTACATTTCAAATACGAACAAATAAAGAATTTTTTGATTTCAAAAAATCGAATTGATCAACGAGTTGATGAAGTCTCATTAAACTAGCAATAACACTATGAAATTTAAAACAAAAATCACAAAATGACACAATCTAAAACAATTTAATTTCAGTGAACATCATTAAACAGATAATCTCAATCGTATAAGCAGTAAATAATTATCAATTCCTGTCGCTCAGTTTATTTTATGTCAATCATTGCTCTGATGAAGGATTGACACAAACATCTCATCAAGAACCCATACTAGCAGCTGGATGCCGATGAAATGTTCATTTATTCCCGAAAACGGGTCTATACAAGTTGCAGTAGGTTACACAGATTTGAAGGTCGTGTCTTTACACTCGTGTTCAACTTGTCACAAAAATGTTTCATAATTTATAAATGCAGCTCTTCCCCCCCCCTCCCCTCCTTAATGCCAAATTAAAAGGCCAAAGCGATTGTTTAAAGACTGCTCAGAATAATGTTTATGTGACATCAAATTCTATTTAGTGGTTTAAAATGATTTATCGTTCGAATGTTTCACTTTCAACATCTTTTTCAGCTATAAAGACAAACGAATACAACCGACTGGTGAGACATACTGCAAGTAGCACGACAACATACAACGACCGGTCACAAATGTTTATCCCTAAAATAATAAAATGGAAATTCTTACAATATCGGCATTGTTGTTGGTCCCAGATATTATTCGAACGGTATAAATACCATCACTGTTAATAGCTTCTGCCTGCATGAGTGAGTTAACTTCCACAGATCCATGCGCTTGCTTTATTTCTTTCAGCCATGCCAATTGATGATTTGTTTCAATCTGAATTTTAAAAAAATAATAAATTATTAAAATGTTGCAATTTATACAAATATATGTATTGCCAATTAAATTAATAACCTTTTTTAATATGGTAAATTTATAAATGATAATATATAAAAAGAAATAAAAAATAAATAAAAAATAGTCCATCTAAAACAGAAGTATATAGCATATAACAGGTAACCAACACATAAAGACCACGCATTTAACAGAGGACATTGTCAACACGTTTCAATCATCTTTTTTCGTGTAACTCTTTACCAATTGTTTTGGGAGATCTGGATTGGCATTAAGCTCTTTCCAAACGTTTCTGCATTTTTCCACAAATGTACTGTAATCACACATTTCGTCAAGATCGAATATCAGTGGAGAATACCCTAGTACAGCTGAGTGCAAACACTGCACTTTTTTGATGTTCATCGGTTCGTCTCCTGCAGACATCATCGCAAGGTCCACAAACACTTTCAACTCTTTCTGACCAGCTGCAAATGTGCATGAAAATATCAATTTATTTGAAATAGTTATTCGAATTTATATATTCATTATATTTGTATAACACGAACGATGTCACACAATTCGCACGGAACGTTTATCTCTCGACTATAATTTAGAAGGCAAAAAATATAATAAAATGTTTAAACTTAAAGAAAATCGACCCCGAAATCAAACATACCATTTATTTAAAACCAGAACTAAAACAATACATAACTAATTATAAAAGCAATTATTACTTACATGTTTTCATCGAATTTTTAAGCCAGTGCACTAAGTTGTAACACTCAAGAAATGCGTCAACACATCTAACTTTTTCATCTGATATATCTTTCAAAATATGGAATGTTTTCATCAATCTTTCATCGAAGTCCTTCATTTTGAACTGGTGCTCCGTGTGCTGTGTATACAATTTTAAACTCATTTAAATATATATTTAAATCATTCTAAGACAGCGATCGCGCTATTTACATTATTAATAAATTTCACAAAGCAAGAGTACGACATAGCTTACTGTTGCAATGTTCACCATTGCTTCGAAGTCTCCTTTGAGTTCATATTGCTGTTTTACTTTTAACAGCACTTTTGCGCCAGAAGCACATAAACGCAATTGTTTGTAATTCTGTAGTTGTTTTATCCGAGTTTGGGCAATTCTTTCAGATACTCCTAGTTTTTTAACTTCACATTCAACACTCTCAATGTTTTTGAATTTGTTGAACACTTGGTCAAATTCGTCAATGTCAATATCGCCGTTGGATACTTGCTGTCGGAACTCAATAAATCTGTACATGTATATTGAAAACAGTTATAACGTTTCAGTATTAATAAGTCATTTATGAAAATACCGGATATAAGCATTGATTATCAATAACAAAAGACAACTGTCCTTAGACGACAATTGTCATACATTTTAAGTAATCAAACAAAATCTGAATAAATCACAAGGGCACTGATAAGTCCACTTATTTAAAGAAACACGAAAGAAAATGATTATTTTTTTATTTACATTTATCCAATATTATTAATGGTCTGATTTGTTCATTTTATGATATTTGAAATAAGATGACCTTTTTTCCACAGGCGTCCATATCACATTAACAACATCCTCAAGTGACGTACACGATTGTCCTTCATCTTTACATCTTCTCTGCCACATTATTTCAAACACAAAACTTTGTGTAAGTTCTTCAAATTGTGGCAAAATATCAATAACCTCTTTAGGAACATTAAATGCAGTGATCTGAGGTTCTACTGGCTGAATGTCAGATGTGACAATAACCGGTTTACAAAATTGGTTTAATGGCCGACAAATATGCGTTGTTTCTCCTCTGAGCACGTCGAGAATAACATCGGTATTAACTGAAATGCAAACAAATATGAATTATTATATTTTTTTTCTCATTTATCGAAGACAAAGAAACAATATGTGTACGTGTAAATGTATTGTCAATTTCTTCCGATATAATTAATGATATAGAGCTACTTACTGACGTCGTTCGATGCAAAAGGTGCTTTGTATGTTAAATATATGTATACAATAATATGTGCTAAAGGGTCCCTCGAGCCGCCCAGTCTGTATTGCATGGTTTCACAAAATGTTATAATGTTAGAAAGAAAACAGCAATTTTCAGAATTAATAGTATAATGTATAAAGTGCAAAAGTAATAGAACATTATAACAGTGTTTGTCGTGACGTTATACATGTTCATGGGCTTGCGTGGTTTTATTGTGTTTATGTTTCCTTTATGTTCAACATAAGCGCACACAAAGCATGGGTGCGTATTTATTGTTTAAATTCTGTAGAAACAATACCGTTTGTCTCGCGTCACAGTTCAAAACTAACTTTGTTTTGTTTATAAAAGTTCACATGCTGGTAAAAGGAAGTTCTATCTCACAGGCAACAATACTTTTTCTCTTAACCAAGACACAAAATTCAGACAGATTGACGGAAGGACGGACGTAAAAATGTGTATGCTGTCCGTCCCCGTTCGATGTGTAAGCTTGAAATGAAAACTGAGCCATGATGGCTCTAGAATTGGGTTTGCTTACATTTGTTTTATCAGCGTAATTTTATTAATTTCTAAATATCATTTTAAAAAGGTATAATAAAGATAATGTTAAACCCACTTAAAATTTCTAAAAGGTAATATACGTATGGTATACATGTTACAACGAGCTTCGTGACAAGTCTGAATCAAAGCAACTGTATTGTGACAAAATATATTTTAAGAACAAAACCAGTTCATTACTGCATTATTGTTTCAATTATATAACACCGTTCAAATTTTAACTGTATGAATAGTTGTTGTTTATTTAAACAAAACGACAAAGTTTACACTTCAGCGGATTAATTAGACATATGCATAATGGTTTGTGTGTTATTAAATTTTACTCTTAAAATATTGCATTAAGTTTTAAACTGAGTGTTTTATATTGTACCTCTATGTATCGTTTTTAATCATTTTGAATTTAATTGAATTTTAAACAACATTCATTTCGTCACCTATTTGTTTTCGTTTAATTTTTATAGTAAAAACGGTTTGTCAGATTTCCATAAATTTAGTTTTTTGCATGACAAAGCCAATGACATTATTAATACATAAAGGTAAACAATACCACGTTGTATCCGAAAACTTACATTATTTTTAACACAATATTTAAGTAACTCTAAACCTGTACATTCAAGATGATTGTGATCTTGAATATTATAATTTGAATCATTAAAACTTGTGAACGCCTTTGATATAATTGGCACGTTATTTGACCGACCTGTCATTTGTGAAACAATCGCTTCGGAGGAAATTACTGTATCTGAGACAAACATTGAGATACAGTTCTGAAATTTTGCAAAGGGAACCACGGATTTTCTTTTTTTGGATATCAATAACAAATTAACTCGTCACATAATTGTAAACACATCAATTTTCAAATACGATGATGATGGTAAGATACTGTTAAAAATGAAGCAATGGAATAACTTACATTTGAAAAACAAACATTTAAACAATCTTACCATTGATGTCACTGCAATGATTAACTAAAACAGACATCTGCCTTGTGAGTGTTCGAAGCGCCTCCAACTCCTTGACACGCATGTTCACTGTTCTCAGAACAAGATCACGTAGAGCATTGTCGTTGCGGTGTAGTAATTGCATAATGTCTGCAAATACTCCGAGTTGGGCCGCAATCCTTTGCAGCATTCTTATTTCAACATTGCAGCTAACAAGAGCCTCCCAATGGCTTTCGCATATCTGTATGATAGTGTCCAGATCTGATTTACAATCCAATTGTAAAAGCTGGTTCTCACTTCCTTCATCTATATACAAAAATGTATTCCTTTACTTCAAAGCATACAAAGCGTCTTTCTTCAAAACACAAACAAGCTGAACAAAATTTTACCGTTGATGCGCGTGTATGTTGAAATTACAGTTATCATGTTTACGAAGTTACATCTTTTTCAAGAAAACATCGACGTAAAGCTATTTTGAAATCTATAATATATAATAAAAAGAGAATGTCAAACTTTATCGCCATGATTCGAAGTGCATCAAAACTCGTTTTTCTTTTTCAAACTGTTATACAAAGGTTCGTACTTTTTGGATTAAAGTTACAAAACATGGTGTACCTCAGACGCATATGTACAGGTCAATACAGTAATTTTCGATTTGTCAGGCGTAAATCGAACTTATATAATGCAGTGTAAAATGCGGTTTACAATACTAAGGACATATAGATGTATTAAATTTGAAATTAATTACAAATATTTACATTCACAAGAATTGCATTGTGTCAAAACAGAAATGCCATCGTGTCTTTTCAAGTAAATATAGGAGAGCGCGTCAATTGACATCCGGCCTAGTTGTTGCTATTGTTCAAATTTACTTTATTGTGTGTAAACAATCCTATTTATGTTGAAGTATTTTATACCTTATACCAAAATTGTTTGCTTTTGAATCTCTTGTACGTGACACTTTGTCTAACAACATCTTTCACTTCAGCAATATAATTTGAAAATACATCCATATTGGACAAAGTTTCTCACAGGGTGTATTATTATATTCATTATTGACCTTACATTATTAACTTTGACCAGTTAATACTCCTCACACTCCATACAAATAATATATGCTGGACAAATGGATTCTCTGAAAAAAGATTTAAATTTGATTGGGACAGTGACCTGAAACTTTGTCCCGCGCAACACACCTTCGAAATCGGATTGTCAATTCTGAATGGGTATTGGACAATCCACCAATGCTAGAATAAGATCAGCTCTTGACAAAGTGTTAAGGTGTTTTTGCTTTGTTTTACCAAACATTATGACCTGCTTCTGAAAGCCCCTTGAAAAGTTAATCAATTTTATACACAAATTTTCTCCTGGTAATAGGCTTCGCATGCATATTTTAGACTTGAAATTTGGCATTAATCTGGGATTAATTCATGGAACTAAGCGGTTTCACTGAATTAAGTTCATACATGATTCACCCTGTTTTTATTTCTGCGACATCCATAACAATATGGATATTATGTTTGGTTTATTTTCAGGCGTATACATGTTAGGTGTGTATAAGTCGACTCTGATCCAGAACCTGCTAAGCCATGACCGAAGCTCTAAAGACCGTAGAATGCACCGTTTATGCCAGTAATGTTAAATATTCAAACCTTTATTTTGGATGAACAACAGGACCGGTGGCCAATTTAAAGCCATGTTCAATATCTGAACGGATTGTTGGTCACTTTGGCGCGAGGGAACGCATGACTTCCAATGTTTTCGAAACAGACTGGACATCAGCAATTGTAACTTTTGTTTTTCCTCCTTTTTCAAATTAGTATAATCTACAGTATATCCTTCGTCAACGGCCTGTACAAAAAAAGTATACTCGTTTAACATAGTTTTATGTAACATAATTTCAAGGATAAAATACAATAAAATTGAATCTCTACAAATGGATTTGAAACATACAAGTAAACAGTTGATCTGATTTAATAAACAATTATATTGAACTTTATTTTAAACAATACTTTCATTACGACGCACTTCAACCACGAGAGTCGATACAAGTAATACGGGTCACAAACTCGTTTCATATAAAGATAATTTAAACACCACGTGAAATGTATAATAACACGGACTTATTTGAGTTCATAATGCCGATAACAATACAAGTGAGGTCGCAAATAATGGTTCACTGACGTATATAGAGAATAACAGGTTTCTGCCTGATCTTTTTGTAATATATCAGGCAAGGCTTAGACTAATATGACGGCGATGCTTGCCGAGCCGTTATTGTATTCGTGCCGAGCCTGATATATTACAAAAAGATCAGACAGTAACATGTTTTTTTGTTTATCATACCTCACTCTAAGTCCCCGTTTAGTTTAAACCTATTTATTTTTGCTCGATTGCATCGAAGCCATAGGCTTATATAAACGCTCTCGGGTCCGTTTCCTGGGACTAGAACCAGTACTTGGTGTCTTTGGGGGGGATCAAAGGAACGCTCCCAGTGGGGTTCGAACCCATGACCTCCCTTAGTATATAAGTCCCCGTTTAAAAAGAAATAATTGGAAAAAATGAGAAATACTTATGACGTCATAAGCATGTGCGCTAAAAAAAATGTGTTTCTCTTTTTTATTTTGCTTATCGTATCTAAAATATATTGCATCTTGGTATCATATTGTTTTTTTTTGTTGAATCTGCTTTTATGTTCTTTATTATGATGACTTTATAGTTCATTCCGATTTAAATGACTTACATCCAAACATCGACTGATTTGACAACTTCCTGTTGAATATGACGTCATCAGCATTTACACATTCATTTTTAATATTTGTAAAATACGTTCTTTGCTGTTTTTGTTACTTTTGTTTGTTTTGTTTTGATGAATCTGATTCATTTTCACAATAAAATTTTACTTATTTATTTAGTCTTACTCATATGACACATCGACTGAAATAAGAGCTTCCTGTTGAACATGATATACAAACAATATATCATGCAGCGTTATATAAGGCAGATATCAATGTAGCGGTATGATAAATAATTATATCACACGTGTAAGAATACTTAAATCCGGAATACTAATGTTTACAAGAACATTTTGTAAGTACGTATTTAAATAACATTAATTAATGTATATCTACATTATATCACTGCAAACAGTTACATACAGTAAATTGTGTTTCCTTGCGATATCTTTGTTAGTAAAAAAAAATACAGGACGACTTCAAAATAAACACTCATGAATTTAAATATTTTTTGTAGTCGTTTATTCTCGTACGATCGCAAACGAGTACTTCTAAAGTTGAAAAGGCATGCGTTATCACTATTTCAATAACAGCATCAAGTGTTTATATCCTAAGGGAGTCATATTGTCTACTTACCAAACATGCGACAACAGTAAGACATTCCTGCATTGGTTTCTTGAATGTGTCCACGTGTTCACAATAAAGTTTCACAAAATCTGTTTTCATGTTAGAAGACTTGCCAAACTGGAGAAAAAACTCTTTATAATATTAACTGCCAAAATATGCCAAGAAATCGGACTTTTTACGAAAACAGGAATTCATTAATGTAAACATATCTGTTAATGCTACATCCAAGATATTAAATTAGTATAAGTACACATATATAATATGTTTTTTGAAATATATTTATATATCCTTGATATGTTTATTAATACAAAGATTGACAATTTACCGATTCCCATTTAAACTAGATGGCTTTCGGCAAAGTGTTGAGCCCGTTGTCAAGAATACAATTCATGTTTTTTATTTATTTACAAATGTGTGGCATTGTCTTTTGCGTTCAGAACAATTGCATTACGCGCAACATATCCCATCAACAAGTTAAACATGTCCTGTATACTAGTTTAAAACTACCGGTCAATGGCTGAAGATACAGTCTGCAAAAGCCGAAAGTGTCTATAGCTTAAGCATCATGAATAACTTTAAAAGTCGAACTTTATCTTGCGTTTCGTCTCGGTACTAAAATAGGGAACATTTATTGCACATGTTTTGAAATTATCCTATGAATGATAATAAAATGACCCAATACAAGGATTTACCTTATAGCTTACCATTTGCGATATTTTTTTAAATGGTCTAATTAATGATATTGTTAAATTCCAAACCAGATATGGGTATGCCTCAATTTAAGCATTTGTATAAAGTGTGACATTGAGCTTAGAATCAGGTAAGTGGGTCTTATATCGGACATGCCATCTACATATGGTTAAAAGTTGTAGTAAGTTTTTCTTTGTTATGAACCTTCAGAACGAATGATTACGTTATTATCGCGACACGCATTGACGGATGAACACAATTACGTAATAATCAACGCACGCAAGTAAATACATGCAAACTTGAGTGAATGCAAACTATAGTTCACCGCAAACGTGCTCGACCAAAAACTTAACATATAATTTGTCCAGTCAATCTAAACTTTGACCTCGCACTAATTGCAACATAATTTCTGAGTGCGTAAATATGTTGATAAAAGCATAATATTAATAATATAAAAACTCTAGAAAAATCCATGTAGTAGAAATTTGTAAAATTTATGATTTTATTTAAATAATTTAAATTACATTTTGTGCATCGTCTCGACTTCCGTAGATTAACACACAAATAACATCGTCTGCAGTTGATCGATATTCCGTGGGTTTCTTTAAAGCCAAAACATTATATATAATGGACAATTTCGAATGAGAAAGGTAAGTCTAGCAATATATTTTATTAAATAATTTATATTTTAGTGCATACAGGTTTCAACGGTGCAGAATGTCCGTAAAAGAAAAATTGTAATGTGTTTTCGTGTTTCGTCTCAAAACAGTAGCGTCAATGAATTATTTTGTGTTATGTGTCATATTTCTTCTTCACATGTCATTGCTTTTTGTTTTCGATTAATGAAGCTATTCTCCTCTATTGAAAAAATATATTTTTAGCGATGGCGAGAAAAATAAAAACTACGGAAGCCTATTTCACCCATAAAATCTACTATAATTTAATTTTCGCTAGAATCAAAATTGACAAAATTGGCACTAAATTATTATTACAAAAAGTTTGAAGGTATTTGAACTATATTTATAAAAGTTTGTGTCTCATATCATAACGTCCAGTAACCAGGAACTGTGCATAATTTGCTAGATTCTACCTCTGTATAGACCATGCAAAAAAAGCAGCAAAGTGTACAGAGAAAGAGTGCAGTTCGATAACCGAAGCAAGCAAAAAACGAAGTAATACCATATTTGCCAGACCCGGTCAGTTCGTTCATGTGGAATGTAGAAAACAGAATTTTCATCTAAATACAATTTCCCGGGATGAAAAACAGAAGAACCAACAATCTGAATGTAGGGCATCAAGATCCAAACTGGTTTTATTTATTTTTAAAGAACACTGTTTGTTTTGTGGACATCCTGAAAAATGTATTAAGAAAAAAGGGGTCATGATGTATCCGCTGTTCTGACTCTGGACTTGCAGAGGACAATCTAAGACATATGTAAATCAATACAAGATAATTGGGCTGCTGCTGTTCTTCACGTTTGAATATTGTATCCGACTTGCCAGCAGCAGACGCCGTAAAATATCAATTTCACAGAACCAATAAGGTAATTCCTGTCTACTTCCAACAAGCACACGTGAAAAAATGCAGACATTCCCAGAATGACCAATAGACGCTGATGCAGGAGACGCATTCTTGAAAGCAATTAACTTTTTAAAAGGAACTGGGGATAAACAAATAACTATTTCTGACTTTGAAGACAAAATGAGGGAAAAATGTGTTGATAAAGCTTATAGCGCGCAATACACTTAACATAGGTTGAAAGAATATGTTAGGGAATCTGTAATTATAATAGAGATACATGAATGACAAAATGTGATAACATGGAGAAATACTGCAGCATCAATACTTCATGATTTTTATTGTGACAAGAGATATGATTATCCTGATAAAGAACAAATGCAACTTTTGAAAGCAGCAGCAAAGCTTATCAGTAATGATTCAAAGCTTTATACAGACAAAACTATGTATCCAATCCCTGATGTTATTTCATATGTTGGTATTAATTCACAGTTTATGCCACAAAGTATTGTGTAATTTTACCAGATTTATTTAGCGCAAAGGATTGTGATATAAAATATGTTCAATAGGACAAGCTATAATGCAGGCAGCCCGTCCAAGGTCGGTTCTTAACCATTTGCAGTGAGGACTAGCTGTTCAGTTTCACCTTCAAAGCATCTACCGGTAATTGATATGTTGAACAGTTTGGGCTTCTGTGTTTCTTACTTAGAAGGTTAAATATTTAAAGCAAGTGCTGCAAAGGCAAATAACAAACACATAAACAATTTCTAAACTGACATGTTCATACAGTATGTAGCAGACAATATAGATCATAATCTTAGAACACTGGATGGTCATAATACCCTTAATGGTAAGGGTCTGGTTGCAAGCGTGACTCCATGAAACTTTGGTTATACACCTATTAGATGAATATCGGTCTCATATGAGGAACTTACTGCTGTCGGAAATATTGATTTATATTTTTTACAGACATCCAGAAGGTCAAAAACCACCGGTTACATATGCAGATTTGACAACATTAAAGGTGACTGACAATGGTTCTAAGATAACGTTTCTTTCACAAACTTCCGTTACTTGGCCACTGTAAGTAGCAGGTTAAATGCTAATAAAAAGGGAGATTTTCATGAAAAATCTTCTGTTGTATTTTTACAAATAACACCCAGGTGTTATGTCATGATTTACACTACGTTAACCTGTGTCAGCAAGAATGCATGCAAGTATGCACAAACTGCTATATTAACCTTTGCTCAGCCATTGTATTGGAAATAATATTCAATAAAAATGAAACAAGTCTCCTCAAAGGCATTGTCATGTGGCTTGGTGCATTGTATTATTGTTTACGTTGGTTGTATCGGTCAGCTTATGATAGGCTCAGGATTAATGATTTAATGGAGACGGTATATGCTTCAAATGTTCTACCTAATATGATGAGTGGAAAAGCTGTTTCAAAAGCAATAAGAGGACACTCTTGCAGCAACTGCTTTGAGCATTCTCTTAATACAACTTTTCTTAAAAAATCATCAGTAAATGCTTATTCAAATGACACTGAAGAGGAACCTATACGAACCATTGGCATACTGCTTGTTATGAATCAATAAACGAACTTGTTGATTTGTACGAGAATTTTGTTTCTGGAAAATTGACTGTGAATAGAGTATGAGATGAAATGTACACATCCTTCCAAAAAAGCTAAACTAGCAATTTCAAAATATCTAACAGCACAAGTACAATATTTGGAAATGGTAAACCTTTTAAGAATATTTAGCACAGCAGGTGCAGGAGTGGATTCGTAAGGAATCAACACTTGACCCAGCATATTGGGGTTGTGCAAAAGAACAGGACAATCTCGTACCTATAAAGACCGATGTCAAGGCTGCTCCAGAAAAACTTTTCAACATGATCAGGTGTAAATGTAAGCAGAATTGTGCCTCGGAAAGGTGAAAATTCAGGGAAAATGGACGTGAATGCTCCACTGCTTGCAATGAATGTAAGGGTACAAGTTGTTCGAACAGCACACATTCATACATTCGGATTCGGAATAGTTTTTGGTTAAAAACACGTGTACTACATTACTATACTACATGTACATAACTAAAGCAGTGTCACTTTTGTTTTAACTGAGGATCAGTTTTGAAGTAAACATGCCAAATAATTGGGTCATTTTTAAGAATGACCCGAAAGGCATATACACTTTCTCTGACGACTTTTAGTTTGGATCTATAGTGTTCAACGTCTTTTTTATATCGTTGATCAGCTATTCTTGTTTACGCTTTTGTGCTGTTTTCTTGTACATAATTTATAGTGTGTAAATTGCACTGTGTTCTTGTATATATATTATTTTGGGCCATTTAATATTTAGTGTTGAACGCTATAAAATAGTATGATACCTTTCAAACGGACAATACATCCATGAATGTAACAAGTTTTCCAAGTTATATTGCATGAACTGCATTGACTTGTATATTAAACAGACTGAGGTTTGATTTTGGGTAATGGGGTATCTCATTTCTTTCCATCACCAAATAAGGTAGACTTGAAAACAAATGATCTTACATTACAAATGCTTATGTTTTTATTACATGTTTTACAAATATTTTTGTAAATGGATTTACCTTATACGTATCTGAAAACAATAATGACTTGAATCAGACATTCGAAAACATTGTTATTAAATAAGAAATTGCTTATAATAAGTCAATTATCATTTTGTAACAATGTTTTTGGGTACTATATGGACACTAGACTTACAGTTCATGCCCACATAAGGCAGTTATTTGCTTTTTTAACTAAATAACTCGTCTGCCAAAATTTGCAGCAGGTAATTATGAGCTAAAGCAATGATTCAATACATATAACTTTAAGCAAAATATAGTAAAAGCATAGGAAACTATTGTTTGGTCTAAAATTTATAATTTGACAATTTCAAGTTTTCTAAATAAACTTAATAATGCATTATTATTGTTTTGTTTATTATTTCAAAACACAAGAAACCTACAATTTCGGTTTTGAAAACAAAAACAGACAACTCACAATCATCAACTGTGTGATCGAGGATTTTTGTGTGAAATTTTCTCCCGTACAGACACTCCAACTTTTTTTTTTTTTGTTTTCCCCTTATTGGATTCTTCTAGACTGTTGATATGTTTGAGAGTGATGGTTGAAGTTTAAAAATCAGTCATCATACTTTCTGTTGCAATTTGTTTAAGGTTAAGCCTTTTTTTAGCTAGATTGACTGGACTAAATAGCAAAATCATATAATGAGAAGAGCCTGACGCGCACCCTCAATTCGCTAAAAGTGTCTATATATTAATTTACATGGAAACAAAAATATTACATTGTCATCTTAATTAAGTGTGAATAAAAACAATTTAATTGGTTTAGAAACTGTCGGTCGAACGACAAAATTAATAATATATCAGAAAAGAGCCGTTTTTCCTGTAAAAATATAAGTAGCGTTAATAAACGCTCAAAATAAACATTGTGAATAGGCAGCCGGGATAATCAATTGAAAACGCGTAAATGACGTCATTTCCATTTTTGTTTGTGTTTGTCTATCACGGCATATGTGGTAAACAAAAAGATAGTATGCACTCGATACATATGATTTTAACTCGCTTTATACTTTTAAAAAAAAACTCACCTCATCACTTAAACGTTTCGTCAGTGCCGAGTTTAAATATCCATGCCATTGTTTCAAACACCAATCATCATCGGAGATTGCACAGTGGACATAGTCCCAAATCTGAAAATAATTGAGCTTACAGTATACATTAATACATATGAATACATGTTGATATTAACATGGTTCAATGGTTTATCAAAAAAGCACCGAGTGAAGCGTGAAGTATATAGTACAATCACTTAACTCGCTTCATTCGCTATTGGTGTGTTTCCAGACGTCCAAAGTAAAAATGCGAGTATTACGAATTAATTGTCACAAAAGCTGTTATTGGCATTTTTTAAGGGTGCTAATATCAGGAATTCTTATTGTGGAATATTTGGGCATGTTATATATATNATATATATGTGCATGATCAAATCCCATAATCTGAAGTTTGTTGTGTTATTAGTTGAAATATTAACCATATAGGCAAAATAGTCCTAAATCGAAAACCTAATGTCTTTGAGGCAAGAATAAATTGTGTATTGCTTTCAAAATCTTTATTATCCATGCGCCCCTGAGGCGTGTCCTATTTTGACCACATATGATTAAACAATCCTCATAAAATACCAACTTACGATGCTATTAACCAAATATTATACCACCTGGCCTTGAACTTTTTCTGTGAGGTTTGTTTTACAACTATATCCGTATTTTCGCATTACATAATGTTAGCCAGTTTTTGAGTCAGAAGCATAAGACGCGAGACTTACGGGTGACAAAAGGCCATCCCAAAAGATAAATATTTGTTGTGCAAGCTTATTAAAACGTACCATGGGAAAATTTTGGTGAATTTATAATGGATTATTATGAATACTAATATGTGCATAACTAAAAGTTCAATTAACCAATGCTTATAAAATCCGCAATACCGAAATGTGACTTGTTGATTATGTTAAGTTATGTTTTAATGGGAAAATACACGGATTCATCACACAAAGCTGCAATCAAGACTGAGTTGAATGAGTTAGTAGCCACTTCATTTTATACAACTAAATTACGCGTTGCACTTAGATCGACATGTAAGCCTTTGTATTGTTCGAAGTGATCACGTTGGTCTAAGTAAAATTAAGAACTTGAAATCCATTAAAACAATCTGCAAAATTAAATCGTGTAACTACTTTCAACCAACGATCAATTCTATTAAACATGTCTGATGGAGTTCCGTTTTCACTTGCACCTATTGAACATGAATATTAAAGTGTAATGAAGACGGTCTAAGCTATATTCGAGGCAACTGCTTATAATCAACTAAAATACATTTCCTTTACAATTTCGTACAATTGTTATAATGTAAGTTGTCCGAATATTGCCCGTCTTTTTATTTGAAAAGGTACACATGTATGCTTGTTCACTAGTTTAAATGACGGTTTCATGAATTATATACATTTTGCAATGTCTAAACACTGAAATATTGACAGGAACGGTCTTAAATTGTTCTTACAGTGGCACCTTTTTCATAGCAATAAATTCTTAAAAGATTTACACACATTGCTGTGTAAGATTACTTTATGTTATCATCAGATATCTTTCTTGGACATTTTAATAATCAATTAGTAAACATAATTCGAAATTAAATCAGATTCCTTTTTCGTAATGTACAATGTAAATATAAAGGTACATACGCATTCAGTCAGCTTAATCAGACTTGAGTATCATATTAATACAATTTACATACAAGTTATTATGTATTTACAATACTGTCACTATTCCCCATAATATATAATATATGTGTATATGTTTACTGTATACAGTTACATGAAACATATTTTGAGAAGATGCTTTAATAATGTTATACGAGTTACAGTTATAGGAATCCTAGCGAGGACGTGTGGATTCCTAGTACACGTAAATTATATGTTTCTTTACATAAATTTTAAAGTTAATTACATATGTTATAATAAAATATGATACATTGATTGATAATTATTAGCAAAAGAATGCAAACACAAGTGGGTATCGAACTCATTATTTAGGAGCCATACAAGGAAAAGGCACTAGACATCGCTCTAACTAACTCCGCTTTCATGCTTGATAAATCACCAGTCCAAACTATTGATAATACAGATGTAAAAATGTAAACATACAAATTGCAAAACAAACAGGCCGACAATTGTAAAACGAGTTTTATCTCAGAATGCATAAACTTTTTCACTTATGTACAGCGAGTTTATCCGTTATTATAGCTTTTGCTTCTGTGTAAACAGTTTTTTAAGAAATTGCAAATTTTAAATTACAAGAGCCGATAATCGGTAAAATAAACGAGTTGGTTAAATGAGTTATTCCATATAATCATGTTTTAGCATGTCCTGCATTTGATTAAATCGTATTATATAATCTATTTCGAATGTGTTTTAACAAGAAGCAATTGAAATTTCTTTAGTAGATAATCAGATACTAGTTTTTCTCCATACGTATCGAGTTCTTTGTAATATAATATGTTCCACTGTCCAGTATTATTAATGTCAGTAAATCTTTAAATCCTAGTTGCATTATTTGCAAATACAAAAACCTTAATATCTGCGAGTTTAAGTCCACGTTGTTTAACAAGAGTTGTTCTTCAATGCTCTTCCAAACACTGTAATAATTGTTTAAATTATATGAGAGAAAGGGGTTGGCAGTATTTATAACGATGTTTTTTACATAAGCGTTATGACCCTTGTTTAGATTAAGATAACCTTATTTTAATAATATCGCGCGATACTCAATACCTAGTACCGGATAAGGGATGAAAGTGCAGAAACATAATAACCAGCATGTTAAGTTGCGCACCTATATATTTGACTTCGTTTGTGTTGTTTTTTTAAAGCTGGAGCTCTTTCCCAATTTTGGAATCAAAATTAATAAATGTTTAACTGCTGTCGCGCAAAAAGGATTTATTGCTCAAATGAAAATCTTATACCTCTAATATTATAAGACGCGTTAAATTTATAAATTTAATGAAAAAAAAGTATGTTTATGTACTTTACCATCAACAACATATTAATTATGCATTTAATGTTAGGAGAAGCAAATTAACATAATATACCACTTGCTTAACAGATGCGTGGTCCGACTATACTGGTTGGAGCGAGGACATTAAAATATACTTTTTGTTAATTGTATGAAAATTAGAACCTGAAAATTAAGTTGTTTGTATTGTTGTTGCTGTTGTTGTTGAACTATAGTAAGTTAAACGCAAGTAAAGCTAGAGAAATTAAATTAAATCGGAAACCGAATTCGACCTCCTTGTTAGTCTTCCTACACAATAGACGCTGACTTGGTATGCCCATAATTAAGCCGTTTATAGGGGCGACATACAAATAAGCATGGTCCGTTAGGATATATACTTGTTCTACTATGCACCTTGGTCTTTAAGAATATTAGTTTCAAACTATCTCTGTTTAAACAAATATATTTACCCCCAATATTTAAAATAACTCCCAAAGTATGTAATAGTAAGTAGTTCTAAAAATGTGACTTGTTGGCAAACACTAATGTGCAATATAAATGAATTAGCAAACACACGGGCAGAAGCAATTTTGTAAATGACATGCATAATTTAAGAAAATATACGCAATGCGTGCTGTATCAGCGCCTTTAAGCATGAACATTAGTTGGTCTGTAACAAAATTGAAATGCAAGTAAACACAATACACATACTTTGTTCCCAGCATTCATATTTTTGTTCGGAAAACAAGAATAATGGCAGATGTGTTAAGTGGTCTGAATCTTTATTGCCCGTGCATTAAAATTAACGAATTACACGATCCTTAAGATGGCCGATATTATTTCTCTGATGAAAAAATTGTAGAACAAAAACATTCCCGCTTATAATGGTTATTTGCATCATTCAGATTAAAACATGGCGATGAAGAACATAATAAGAAGTATGCCGATATGTATATTTATGGTGTCACGTTTTGAAAGATTGGTGAAATATGTGAAAAAAATATATAAACAAGAAAATTCCGCGGAAAATTGAACGCTTACATGAGAAACTGTAGGTCAGTGGTGTAATACTCGAGACCCCGGGTGTAGGACTACGTTTGACGAAAGGTGTATGATTTGAATATACCTTTAACATATCTTGCAATGTCCATTTAAAACATAAAACACAATCACAAACATGCGTCCAATTTTTACTCGAAAGTCATAATAACATTATTAGAACACATGTGTAAAGGGCCACTTTCTATCGTTTCACAAAATATTACACCTTTGGGTCATGCTCCTTTCGAGAAGGAAATTGGATTTTGCTTATTAAGTCTATATTAAAAATGTGATACCTGTGGTATTGCCAGTTTTGACACCAAGGACATTATTTAAACAAACTGTGACATTTTTAAGAGTTTCATCATTTTATGTTACATATTAAATATATAACCCATCGGTGTTGAAGTTGTAGATATCTTTAGTTATAAGCTATTCATCAATGTTAAAAAAATGTTACCACTAAGGCATGATCAAATTGTGAGGAGGACCTCTAGATAATGCTACATACCGGTATGAAAGCCATGGTCTTTGCAGGCCTTGACAAGAAGATATTTAAATGGTTTTCCTTCATACATCAATACAGAAACTATTATCTCCGGGTTACGCCAGTTTTGATACCAGAGGAATAATTTGAACAATTTTTCGTATGATTTCTTGATGATTCTTCATACCAAAAATGAAAATAATGGGCTTTGAGGCTTCTGACAAAACTATTGTTACATTTTTCAATACATAAGTCAACGTAAAACTAGGTATCCCGCTGCGAGGTAACGTTCGATCGTTTTGGCATAATTTGAATAGAAGACCATTAGCTGATGTTACATACTTACTATGAAAGCAATGGGATTTGCGATCTCAGACAATTTTTAAAGAAGTGTGTTGACAGTTTTCACTGTAAGTGTAAGTCCAACTAAGAGCATGACCAGTTTTAACCAGGGCTTTAATCTAAACTAACATTCTAGAAGATCGTAAGATGATGTTTCATACTAAATATGAAAGAACTGGACTTGCAGTTTCAGATAAGATCTTTTTTAATGATTTACCTATATAAGTCTATATACCTAACGGCGTACATTCCTTCTTTTGTTCGATTACATATTGTCTTATTTTCGACTCTGAACTTGAACTGAACTTGAACATATTGACATGGTCTTGTTAACGACACCTCGTCTTACTCAATAAAACACGTTTTACTTCTGACAAATGATGGAACACGCATGTACATGTACTACTTAGCTAAAACTACAATACTTAAGCATTCGCTTTTTTTCTTTTTTTACCTCCAATGCCGACTTCAAGTTTGAAGACAAGATGCTTGTTGTGGTCAGGTTTAACCATTTGATTACAATTTCACACACATCTCTTATAATGGACTCGTAGTCTGTTGTCTTTTGCTGACCCAAGTTCGCGCCTGACGTTGACTGTCTAGCATGAAGCGAAATGCAACGAATGAAAATATGAGCCCAAGTCGAAAACATCAAAACGTTAGGTGTCGAACGTAGCGTTCCAACAGCCTCTTTGCTGATCTTGTATGCCATTGACAATCTTGGCAGCGACCTGAAAAATATAAAAATACGAGAAGGATAACAGAAGGACAAAGATTGACCTTAATCGCTAGTCTCTGTAATACGGCGTGGCAAGGTTCGAACCGAAGGCCATGATTTAAAGAATTTTCGTAGAGATACACAATCCAATGTCACAATCAACTATCAAAACTATGTCCAGTGTGGTTTCAGAATATATATTCAAACTATGATGCAATTCATGTCAATATTATCAATTTCACCCTATCACTCACAGGCAGGACCAATTTTAACACCAATGGGAATGATTTAAAAATTATATATGACGTTTTATAATAATATTACATCCCCTTGGCCTTTTCTTTTAAAGATGATTTTAAGTCAGTTATTTCACTCGTTTTAGTCTTTATAAATTATGCGGCCCTGTGGCGCGCCTGTGTTGACCCCTGGTGCATGATTTGATAATGTAAACCGTAACATTAGTAATGATTGGGAAATCGCATCGGAACGGTCAATGAAAGACATTCGGGGTTAAAAGCGGTTTTTATAAATCTTGTGAGCCCTGGGGCGTGCCCAGTTTTGACCAATGATGCATGATCAAAGACGATTATCAAAGATCAAGGTCAAAGAAGTTGAAATTGTGATATCAAAGTTTTCATACCACGTAACTCTATATAAATTATGAGGCTCATGGGGAGTAACCAGTTTTGACCGATAGGGCATAATGCGAACACATTTTTAAGAGGACCACAGTCTGTTGTGTCAAAATATCAAAGTTATGGGACGACTTGTGGTTTCAGAGAAGACAATTTTGTTAATTAATTTGCTACATAAGTCTATATCAATTATTTAACCCATGTGAATGGGCCAGTTTTGATCCAATGGGCATGGTTTGAACAAATTATATAAAGGCTCACACCAAATATTAAACATTTGAGCCTTGCGGTTTCAGAAGAGATGTGTTGACGTTTTTACTTAAAAAATGTTTATCAATTATAGTACCCCTTGGGTTAAGCTGGTTAAGCCCATGGCAATAAGTTGAAAAAACACAACATTGTACGGGGCCTCGACCACTATCTGCAAAGTGTTGAGCCTTTTGGTTTCGGAGGAAAAGACTTGTATATTAATTTTCTAAATAAATGAACTACGAAATCTTCTCTGACACCAAAAGGCAAAACACCATTTTTATTATTATTATTAAAGAATATTAAACACCAAATATCAAACCTCTGAAATATGCGGTTTCAGAGAATAAGATTTCTATTGTAATGCTCGGGTGACATACATCTGCGATTTGGGAAGATTAGGGTTAATAAAAAAAAATGTTGATGATTTAAGATAGAGCTATACATATTATCATAAGCATAGACACCATTTACCAAACTTTATTATTAAAAATCCGTTGTATACATACATGGTTGCTTGCATGAACTGATTCAATCCAGAAAGCATCAGCTGTAGGCAATCAACTACAGACTGAAATAATGACAGCAATTAACGATTTAAAAACATGGATAGTTAACATGGACTGATTTATTTAATAAATATATGTTCTCTAGCTTCTCTTGTGCATTCATCGATAACACCATACGATTTGTAATTGTAAATGAATCATATGCAAATCGAATGACATGCAGCCACAAGTTTAACTGTGTATAAGTGTAAACTGACATCTAAGTCTTATATGAGCTACATATCTTACGTATTATACAAACATAAACATGTGTATTACCACCACGGCATCAGGACATGCGTATATGCTCCAATAGGAGAGAAATGCAAGCATTGTTTCAATAGGCAAGGGTAAGTTTGCCATAATTCGAACCATTTCCGTTGGATACAATGCTGCAGCAATACTTCTCGGCAAATAGAAATCCATGTCAAACAATGGAATCATCAGCTTTAAGACATCAGTTAGGGAACTACAAACAAAATTATTGTGTAACATGCATTAATAGTTAAAATATGAACATATGTTCGTTTCACAATCCAACACAAGATTTGTTTACTTAGTGATACATTCTAACTCGAAACATTTCAAATAAACACATGATCTGTAGCTTGCTTATTTATTATTCAGATGTTGTATTAGTTCCAGTGCAGTTTTACCATGTTCACCATGTTTTTTTATAGCTCATATTGTCATCACTAAATCAACTAAAGTATAGATTTAACGCAAATTTGAAAAGTCGTCAGAACTACAGAAAAAGCGAACCACTGAATATTTAAAACATGTGTGAGTTAATGTTTATGTTAAACCAACAATAATATTAGTCAAGGTCCGTTCGGCCGCAATCTAAAACGTGTAAGAATTATAAAAGTATGCGTCAACATTTCACGTTATCTCTCAAATTCATTTACAATTGTCTTTATTCATAGAAAATAATGGCATATATCGACAAAGTCATAAGCACGCCCGTTCACGTATTCCCATAATACGACGGTTTTTGAACTTTAGATATCTTACAGCAGTGAGAACGGATCCCACATGCTAGCATGTATGAAAGTGGGATGAAAAAAAGTGTATAGATGGAGATATGTCCCTGTCTGGATGGTGATCATTTAGTGGATTCCGTTCTACGAAACACGAGCCGGCTATAATATTGACAAAACAAAACACTTGGAACATGTATTTCTTCCGGAGCTCTTACACTCTCCTTTGTAATGGGGGTATTAGTTATGTTTCATTATAATGTCTTCATCACCGGAATTTGTAAAATTACTTTCACAATATGATATTATTTGTTTAACTGAAACATGGACAAACTCAAAATCGAATATTAAATTGTCTGAATTTAGTGATCCAATACATTCATATAGACGTCACCAAAATAAGCGTGCGAAGCGTGCAAGTGGTGGAATTATTGTATATATTCGAGATAATATACGAAAAGGGGTTTCAGTTGTTAAAAATGAAATAGATTGTCTATTATGGATTAAACTTGATCAACATTTGTTTAATACTGAAAATGACATGTATATTGCTGTGACATATATTGCACCTGAAAATTCAGCTGTTCACCCACGATTTGATGGAAATATTTTTAAAACTATTGAATCTGATATTAATACTTTCAGCGAGCTAGGTGCAACGGGCGATTTAAATGCAAGAATTGGTCGAAAACTAGATTATATTGCATATGATCGTAGTTTAAGTAATCTTGATTTTATAGACATTGACCATCCTATGCCTAGGGCAACGTGTAATTTGAATTCAAACCGCTTCGGAGACGCATTACTAGATTTATGTTTGGCTACAAATTTTCGATTTGTTAACGGTAGATTACATAACGATAATAATATTGGTAAAATAACATGTTTTACACACAATGGGCAGAGTTTAGTTGACTATCTGTTAACACGGTCGGAAAATTTTGTAAATATCGTGCACTTTACAATACAAGATTTTAATGAATTTTCTAATCACGCTCCCCTTGAATTTAGTTTAAAAATTGGGACAACTAGCAAAACATATAAGCGAGGACGAAAAACTTTTGTGAAATGGAATCCTATTCACAAGGAAGCTTTCCTTTCAGAATTATCGGGCGACATTGCGAATCTCGAGTTAAGTTTAAAACGAGGGATAGATAATAACGATGATGCAGAGGAACTAGCATCAATGTTTACTCAGTACTTAACGTCTAAAGGTAATCCTTATTTCGCGCACACTATTAACTGCGATAGAAATCAATTCGATTCACATGACAAAAATAAACAAAAATGGTATAATGCGGAGTGCGAAAGTAAACGTAAAGAATATAAGGATGCTTTATACAATTATAACCAAATTAATAACGAGAGCAATCGACAGTCAGTATTAGAGAAAAAGAAATCGTATAAATATTATTGTCGTAAATGCAAGACAGATTTTAATAGAACTTTAGGACGCAAAATGGATAGCATGAAATCTAAGTCACCTAAAGACTTTTGGAAAATGTTCAAAAAAAGATCACCAAATCCTAACGGAGAAACAATTGAATTAAATGAGTTCGTTGAACACTTTAAAAACCTGGCTAAAAACGAAGGTAATATAAATAATGAAAACAGTATAAATTTTGTCCGCAATTTCGACAGTAACCATAACTCTGAAAGTATTTACCCGGAGCTCGACAGATACATAACAATCGAGGAAATTATCATGGCAACAAAACGATTAGGAAATAATAAGGCATGTTCTTCGGACAATATAATATACGAATATTTTAAAGAAAGTGTTCATGTCATAGGTGATGCATTGGAATTGTTATTTAACCATATTCTCAAGTCCGGGAAATTTCCTCACAGCTGGTCAACGGGTCTGATTATCCCCCTTTATAAAAAAGGCGATCCTTCAATACCCAACAATTATAGAGGTATAACCCTTGTGAGTTGTTTTGCTAAGTTATTCACGAGTATACTCAATGAACGCTTACAAAATTGGGCTACAGCTAATGACATTTTAACTGACGCACAGTTCGGTTTCAAACCGGGTTATAGTACGGTCGACGCATTATTTGTCCTTCAATCATTGATTGAAAGTCATATCAATAATAAACAAAAACTGTTTTGCTGCTTTGTCGATTATTTAAAGGCATATGACTTAACGGATCGTATGCATCTCTGGTTTAAGCTCATTAGGTCCGGTATCGATGGCAAACTCCTGTCCGTTTTTCGCTCTTTGTATAGCCAGATTAAATTAGGTGTCAAACATATGAATAGTATTTCCGATTTATTTGAATCCGACATCGGGTTATTACAGGGAGAAATATGTTCGCCAATAATGTTTTCATTATTCTTAAATGACATTGAGTTGCACTTACAAGCTGATATAAATGCGGGCATTACAATTGATCAATTATCCATTTATCTTCTATTATTCGCCGACGACGCAGTACTAATCTCAGAATCCGCTGAGGGTTTACAATCATCCATGAACAATTTGTTTGAGTATTGCACGAAGTGGAATATAACGGTGAATGTCGAAAAAACAAAAATTGTTATTTTTCATAAAGGCAGATTAAAAAAAGGCTATAGATGGGTGTACAATAATAATCCAATTGAAATCGTGAACAATTTTAATTATTTAGGAATAGTAGTTTCAAGCAGCGGCTCGTTTATACAAGCCACAAATACTTTATCAGCCAAAGCGCTTAGAGCGATGAACGCATTATTTACTGTTACAAAATCATTGAATGTATCTGTTAAAATAATGTTAAATCTGTTTGATGCATATGTTGCCTCGATTCTAAATTATGGGAGCGAGGTATGGGGGTTTACTAAAGCCGAAAATATTGAGCGTGTCCAACGCAAATTCTGTAAATGGCTTTTAAGTGTAAAAACTTCTACTAATTCAAATGCTTTGTATGCCGAAGTAGGGAGATACCCGATGTATATATGTCGATATTTACGAGTAGTTAAATATTTCTTAAAATTGTTCAACGAAAAATCTTCTAACTGTATTTTAAGTAATATTATTCGTAAACAATTTAAAGAAGCATGTGATAATCCTCACTCCAAGTCATGGACATCAAACGTTCGGAAACTCTTGCAAGAGTCAGGTTTTAATGACGTGTGGTTATATCCAGAATCTGTTAATGTTAACAGCTTTATTATAATGTTTCGCAATAGATTAAAAGATTTGTTTATTTCAAAATGGCGAATTGATGTAAATGACTCTCCATCACTATATTTGTACAAAGAATTGAAACCCATTTTTGAAAGATCCATTTATTTAGACAAAATTGAAAATTCGAAATTTAGAAACATAATCGCAAAATTGAGATTGTCTTCCCATGTTCTATTTATAGAAACTGGTAGGCACCAAAACATTCCAAGAAATGAAAGAACATGTACATTTTGTTCACTTAATGAAATTGAAGATGAGTACCATTTTGTTCTTATATGTCCTTTATATGATAATATTAGAAATACATGTATACCTGTTTTTTACAGAAGAAGACCAAGTATGTTTAAATTTTTACAATTGTTGAATGAGACTAGAAAATCTGTATTGATACGTCTAGCTAATTTTTGTATAAAAGCATTTAAACTTAGAGCCGAAAATTTATAGTCTTATGAGAGAATAGTTTTTTCCCCAGAATTGTGATTTTGTAAATAATTTCTAACTGCATAATGTTTATATTTTATTTTTCTCAATCACTAACGGATCATAATCATTTACTTAACTTTGTTTAACAATTAAGAGCCTTCTCTTTCATATTGCATTCTCACAAAAATCATCTATGTGTAAAAATGCATAAACATTTGTTGTTAGTTTGACGCATGTGTATGTATATGTATTTATGATTGATTTATTGTTTTTGACGATGAGCTGTATATGCTTAAGTCGCAAATAAACTATCTGTTCTGTTCTGTTCTGTATAATTGATGCACTAATTGTTAATAAGTGAGCATAAACATCTTTTGTTTTCGTTTAAATAACATTGAAGTTAACCCCTCCAATCCAAAATGATATCAAATAATGAATGTAACTATTGGGTTATTAAGCAACTGTGTAATAGTCTCATTGATGGTGACAACCTATGCAATTACTGGCCAGGTATTTTATACCAAAAAGATCTACGTATTAATTTATCTGAACAAATCTCGGTGTTTTATTGAGTTAAAGCGGAATTTGTTATAAAACACAATGCACTAACTTTAACAACGTTTAAGGGAATTATTACTTTGTAATTCAAAGACATACGTTAGTGAAATTATTTCAGCTTATAGACGTTATACATAGACTTAGTCTGCGTTTTACATACTTGAAGAATAACTTCGTTTTAACTTACAAATATGTAAAAAAATAAATGAATAACACATACATTTGCCACTGTATTCCATTTTTCCTAAATGAGTCTACTGTTTCTTTGATTCCACAGACACCCCACCACTTCGGAATCTCTGCCGTATGTGTCATATCTTCTTCGGGTTGATCATATGGCCGACATAGTTTTGTTGCGAAATGCAGCAGTGGACAGCAAAACATCCAGGAAGGATCCTTAATAGGATATGCATTTGTGCAATTCATCACATGCAGCACACCCTTTTGTATAGCGCTAAAACAGTAAACCAGAAAAGAGTTATTCTGAAACAACATAGTTGTTTTGTCAAAACACATTTCAAAGAACCAGGAAGAATTCTTTTCTTATTTTTTCATTCGATGCAAAATACAAATCCTGTAAACACCAACTAAGTTTGACCGGTTAAGTAATGTTAATTGACGTAATTATCATAACGACCTTAGAAAAAACAATGACATTCAGCAACGCGACAACAGTTCGAGTCATTTTGTGTAACAATCAAAGTCAAACATCCAACATCGAGACAATTGCTTTTTGGTGTTACGAAGTCATTACTGTATATACCACAAAGACTTCGTGATGACATGCACTTGTTTGCAAATCTTTTTTGAACATTTAGGATAAATGACAATCGATCAATATTAATAGGATATCCTTTGTTTCCAACAGCTAGTTTATTATATTATAAATGGCAAGTGACCAATTGCCTATACAATTCTATACAATAAATACAACACTTCACAAGATGACCACAATATCCCTCAAGCGCTCAACTTAGTGATACAGTGTTCTCGAAGATATGACATGCGACCATGTTTTTCACTTTTGACCTAGTGCTAGACATGTCTAAGATATGGTTATCTACATTAAGACGCAGTTTCATCTTTATAAGGTCTAAAATGAGGCATCGAGAGTGTTTATATGGTTGTTTCATTTTTAGGATTTGACCAGTTTACCTAGTATTTCGTCAACTTGAAACACATTTGATATTGCTGTTGATATTGGCATGATGGACATGCAGGCTAATTTTAGTCTTGATTGAGACAGAGTATGGATACTGGTTACCGAGCGATTTATGACCGCTTGACCAAAATTAAAACTTGATTTGTAAATTGTCAACATAAAACTTATGTCGAAATGTAATCATGATTGAATTATAATTGTGACTTCTGGATGAGAAACAAGGTTTTATAAAGATGAGTCCTTATGACCTTGTTTAAATCCAACTTGACCCAAATTAAAACTTGGAATTCATATTGGCAAGATAAACGATCCGAACGAGTTTTCTTGATTAATTGATGAATATTGCCTGTAAAGTAGGCTTTTTCAGGATTTGACCAAGCTATCTAGTTGTTAACCCCACCCGGCCGTTATTCGAACTTGGTCTTAACATATCAATAGTATTTCCAAGTTTTATTAACGCAGAATCATATGTATTAACTTTTTTTTACCACGTGTTTTTAGTTTGTAAACCCATTTCTCCAAAATTCTTATCATTGACAAGTTATTTTCAAGATAAACAATCTGACTAAGTATAAACAAGATTTAATTATAATTGTGCTTTCTTAAGATTTGTTTTTTTAATTTGATCTATTAAACTTTTGTTTTGACCCCACTTGATCCATATTCAAACTCGGCTTATACATGGGGGGGGGTAATCACGTGACGATGAAGATTGCGACTTCCATGCCGAGACAGGTATTTTTCGCCTTTTTATGCCATTTATCATTTCTGTTTAATTTTTTAATGCCGCTCACTTTCAAGCCATATCAGTAAGAAAGTGATAAGCATTTATTTCGTATAAATATTCGCTTTATATCTCGACTTTACTCGCTACGAATTTTTCTAGCGGGAGCTGTACTTGTGTGGTCGAGCTAAGAAATTTCGTAGCGAGTAAAGTCGAGATATATAGCGAATTTTAATACGAAGCAAACGCTAATCACTTTCTTACTGATGTGGCTGGAAAGTGAGCGGCATTGAAATTAATTAAAGTAATCAAGGGTATTAAACGGCGAATATTACCTGTCTCGGCATGGAAGTCACCATCCTGATCGTTTTTCTGTCAAAGTTCATCAAAATCAAGCTAATAAGTGGCCTCAAGAGGTTAAATGGGACGACACACTACTCACTTCTCACGACGCTGATTGCCGAACACCGGATATTGAATGACCACAATAACGTTAAATGCTAAGCATGTTTGAAGCTGCGGTATGCGACTTTAAACATACCATTCAAAGAATTGTGGTTTAAACATGCTGTAAGGCTTAACTTATATTGTGTCCTTATACGTGACTGGCTAATTTGTGTATCCAAAGTGTTGGTTCGGATATTTTGACAGAGGTGCAATAATAAATGGAACATTAAACTGACGTGATATTTTTGTGGGTTGTGTCGTGCGCCTGCATTGCTTTCAAATGTAGTCTACTCACACAATCAATCCGTGGGATACATCCCTCGGAAAAACCACAATCATGTTAGAAATATTTAGCAAAAATAAAACATCCATTTACAAACATAATGACGTTAATTGGCGCGTAAAAAAACTCATAGTATTAACGACGTTACGTACCCGGTTCCGAAATGCGTTCGTAATTCATCATATTCCGGGCATGTCTTCTTGTTTGCGTCATGATTCAATAGCAAGCATCTACATACACGTTGCCAAGTTTTGTATTCTAAACCAACTTGTAATTTGTTGCAAACGAGTGCTATGGTCATGGCTCGTAATAGGTTTTTACGTTGATCGTTGTGTTCCAAACGTGTCCTGATGGGGGCTAACAGAATGTTAGCGATCTAAAATAAACAGGACATACCGTGAGAAAAATGCACCATATCAATGAGTGAACGTGTTCAAAATACTCGACAATATTCAGTGTATCCACAGGACTTCTTTACGTAAATTTGCGTCAACGTAAGTTGTTAACAACATAGAGTGATGAGTAAGAATGAAAATGTTAGTTTGATTAGTTTATTTCGGTTATTTTGGTTGAGCAATAAATATTTTAACGAATGTTTGGTTTAAGTATCTTGTAATATGCATTTACGGAAATCAATCAATGTCATCTCAAGAATTTTAAATTAACACTCCTTCACAAAGGATTAAATAAAATGCAAACAAGGGTTGATAGTAAACCATGCAATTGAATAGTCATCTAAAAGGAATTATGAACTATCAACCTGGATCTGAACTTATGATAGTCAAATCGAATGTGAACTTTGTTTGCTCTTTTTTAAACATTTTCTTATAGTTTGGTCTCTCGAGGAAACTTAAAGTCAGTGCATTATCCTCATATTGCTTTAACAATAACACACAACTTCATCATCTCTGTCTTCATACAATTTTAATTTTTATTCAAACGGAATAAAAATGAACTACAGTACGAACGAAAGGACGGAAGGACTCACGTATAGACCGACGGCTATCGAGGATGGTGGATACAATTATCGATTTAATTGGTTTCACACTAACTTTTCACGCACCCGTATACACAAATTATCATTCGCATGGACATTAACAGCAGCGATTTCATGACCCATCCTATTCGTTTTAGCATAAAACATGGATTACTCATATTGTTTACAGTATGTACTCCGAAACATCTTATGAGTCACCATCGGACCCGATATAACACCACAAAACCGATTTAAATAAAATGTACATGGACACTAAGTTAGTTCATATCAAAACAAAAATCCACAAACGCTTTCAAATGAACCATAGATACTTATCTTTTTGTATGAACCACACAAGTAAAACATGTAAACTCTTCATCTAGTGTGAGAAAGCCTTGTAAACAATTGTGAAGAATTCTAACATTGATGTACAAAAGTATATTGTAAACATACATATGAAGCATATAACACAGAAAATTGTATACAATTACCTGTACGTTAAATAGCTGATCGGAATCAAACATCTTTGCATCATAAAAATACACTTCTCGTAACCCATGGATGACTTCATCTAGGGTCTCCATTGATTCTTGAAATGTCTCGGTAAATGAGTTAAAGTCTTTGTCCGGTTGAAACCAACTTGGAGCGAATGCATGGACAAACAGTTGCAGATGCGCATCACAGGTTTTCGTTCGTTCGTCACGACTGGAGATCCATAAGCTTTTCAGACGTCCATTTTTTTTTGCTTTTATAACCATCCCATCGTATTGGTGCCATATTTTTACTTTAATATGAGTTATTATAGAAATAATCAAACAAAATCTCAAACAAGCATATCAGTAAAATGATGTATGACATTGTGCATTTTCAAACAATATCGCGCAGACACAGCACGTATGTTCAACTAATATCGTATCGAAAGCCAGAAAGGCGCGATATTGTGGATTAATAGATAAAGTTTGCAATATAAGTCTTTAACATGTGTTCAATTTGATCCTATGGAAATTATTTAAAGAAGGCGACCATAATGCAAAAATATAACTTATAAGCAAAGAGGAATACAATAGAAGATAATAATTGTAGGAATTATATCGATACCTGGTTTTTCTTTGGGTACCTTTAGTAGTCTATTGTTCGAGGGATTCAATGAGCCCTGGATATAATAGTCTTCATTAATAATGATATTGTCCTGAAGAGAACAGTATTTGTAAAGAACTCCATTTGCCAAGATATCTTTACGAATATGTGTTGTGTATGTATATTCAACAAACTTTTTAAACTTTCTGAAACAAAACAAGACAAGACACTTTATATATTAATAAAGAAACATGTATGTCCAATCAATCTTTTATGACATGATGAAAAGAGGCATTCAAAGTGTTCATGTTCGGGGATATTTAAATTGAAACTTTGACATATTTGTTGATCTATACGGTTGGGTCATACAATCTTGTTTATTATTAAAAGCATACGTACAGAGCTACAAAATGTTGTGTTACCTGTTTGCTAAGGCTACATGTTCATACGTAGTATCTTCATCAAACGAAAAGGACAAAACAATTTTGCCATCACTCGTCAGCATTTTGTTGGATACAAGGGCATGGAAACATACAGTAATCATGTCCCTGTAAAATCGAATATTTAAACACTTCACTTACGTCTTTCATGATAAACATTACTCATAATGGAACTGTAAACAGAACGCACAGCTTATCATTCAAACAAACTACAATCAAGAACAGGTGTGTTTTCTTCAAAAAATAAATAAACATAAGAATTACGATATATGCCCTGTGAATCATCAATACCTTGTATAAATTGTCTGCTGTCGTACTTGTTGAGGTTTCTGAAATTAAAGAAATACGTATATATTTTCTTTGTCGTACGGACGGATTTGAATAATATCTCCGCCGAATGTCCTATACTTAGTCTATTCATACGACATACGAACACTTGATTATACATGAATACATGATGGCGTATTATGGGTAAATGTATGACGAATCTTAAAGCAGATTAAACCATGTTGATTCGGGATAAACAAATAGTATTATGAATTTCAAACAATACAGCCCACATCACGGTTTCTTCATATGTATAACGATGATATGAGATTGGATTCCATATGGTGGCACTTTCTCAAATCTTGAAAACAAGAAGGAGTTTACTAGGTATGTGTATTATTTTTAATTCATCGTGCCTCTGAAAGTTGTTATTCTGTTGCTCTGATGCACAATAAACCAATGAATAAGTATATANAGATATATATATATATATATATATATATTTATTGATAATAATAATCCAATTAAGATCGATTTTTTTTACTCGTGTATGTTAGCAATAAAATGACATTCAACTGGTTTAAACACTCAATGCTTTTTATTGACCGTCCCAAGGCGGTGACCCCAGCTTTCATCATGTTTATTTGTAATGTCGTATTGTATATACTTCCCTGTATTGTACAGGAATTAGGTAACTTGGCTGAAATTAAACACTAGCGGGGGTAAATAAGAATGTTTCCTGTGATAAAATTTCGGAAGTTTGATTATTCCTTAAATTCCAATGATGTTGATTTAACGGAAGAAAGCATTGCGTATAAACCTACAATGTTTGCAGTTTGATGAACCTGTACCACAATATTTTATCTTGAGCAAAAAAAGAAAATAAGACCTGTGACGGCATTTTATTACTGGCATAGTATGCCTATCAGCAATGTTACATATTTGTTTTTGTCTAATAAGAATTTCGTCGAACGGACAGGTGATTACTTTTCTGTCGGTGGAGCCAAAACATATCGCATTTGACCTGCATTAAAAAATGTGTACATTATATATGAGCCTCGCTCTGTAAAAAGGGGGTTAAATGCATGTATGTTAAGTGTCGTCCCAGATAAGCCTGTGCTGTCCGCACAGGCTAATCAGGGACGCCACTTTCCGCTTTTTTTGATATTTTACGTTAAAAGAAAGTATCTTCTTAGCAAAAATATAGTTTATGTGGAAAGTGTCGTCCTTGATTAGCCTGTGCGGACTGCACATGCTAATCTGGGACGAGACTTTACGCACATGCATTAAACCCCCTTTTCACAGAGCGAGGCTCATATATTTCCGTTATTTCGACCCTGGTTCGACGTAAACTCATCCATGGCCATATAGACAGAATAGCGGACAAATTCAATAAACATGTTGTTCTTGTGTTGTGTGATCACTGCGTCGCTTTTGCAATCAAATAGTGCGCTATCTGCGTAAAAGATAATCGTTTACTTTTATCAGAATATACGAAATTAGTTTGAGTGTTTAATATTTTGTCCCTTATATAAGATTTATTTTCTTTTAGGAATCTAACATTCCGAGTGTCAAATCGTGCATTTTTAAATTTGTGAACAGGTATGCTATTACTGGTTAATCTTACCGATGTAAGCGGTGCATGAGTTTCATCATTTGTTTTCTTTTCAATGTCTGTCGTTGATCTGTCTCTAGATTCAAAAGTGTTCTCTTTCTTGGTTTTATTCGAATATGTATAAGTGGTATTCCTGCTATCGACTGAACTATCATCACTTCTCTTCATGCTTTCGTTGAAATCTGTACTATCATCCTCTCCCTTCTCGTTATTGTCTGCATTGTTATTCTTACTGCTTGTTTTACAATCTGCGTTGTCTTCATTATCTCTTTTGTTACCATCGTCAGTGTCTTCCATTTTGCTTCCGTTACAATCTGAATTGTCTCTGTTTGTGTTTTCTATAGATTCATTACTGTCTCCTTTTCTGCTTCCGATAGAATCGCCACATCCTTGGACATTAGTTGATGGAATGGCGGTTTGTAAATGCCTATTTAATGCGTTATTATTTTCATGGTGAACATTTGTGAATGGTGTTTCTTCAGTTTGAATTTCCCCTGTATCAACATTGGTACTTTTATATAGTATAGCAGTTGTCCTCGAAATTAGATTGTGGACAGGTTCTGCCTGTAAATAATCCTTACCTTCAGTACTGCTTTGTGTATCCAGATTACCTTGAAGAGTTCTCTTTGATTCTCGTTTGTTGATTTCGTGCATTTCATAACATTCTGATGCCTCAACCATTGTCCACGTATTTTTAATAAATGTAGCTGCAATGAAAAATGTATTTGTTAATGTATACTTTATTGATTTAAATATAAATTGTTAACGTCCAATGTGTAGTTCTCGAACCTAAAATAAAAAACAAAACAATACATTATTAAATAAGTATATGAGAACTTTTAGTCAAATTTTTAATATCATATAATTTAAACAACACAAGAATATAAATAAGAAGAGTAAAAATGTAACGACAACTTAAATAAAAACAGTTATTAAAAGTTGAAACATCAAGACTAACATGAGCCTTTATGTTAATATAGTCTTTGTAATAAAATTCATAACAAAAACTATTTATCTCGTAATTATTGGTGAAACAAACATTGTTTTTATATCTAATATGAGGGTTTTTTTAAATCTTGTATTCTAGTTTGGTTTTCATAATTGATGTATTGTTAATTGAAAATGTAATGTTCTTGTATATTACCGTTTAAAACTTTTTTGTAAACAGTGTATTGATATAGTTTGGGAAATTAAATCACTTACAAGACATTTAAAAAAAAATATTGTTCAAACGCCTTAAACATATTATTGGTGAGTTGATATTTCATTTCAACATTGGAAAGCAGGCAGTTTAAAAAATAATGATAAAAAGTACAAAGAACCTGTTGTTTCCATCCAGAGAGTTCCATCATTTTTATTGACATGTTTGATGCTAATGCCATTGATCTCTTGAGATGTCTGTGACTGCGAAGTTGTTTGTTCATCGCCATCTAAAACCTCTCCTGGATCATTTTCCTTCTTTGCCAATCTTTCAGAATCTTGTGTATGAATGTCATTCTCTATGTTTTCTTTAGGTGTATTGTCTTGTTTGATCTGCTGAATTTCACGAAGCTGTTGTCTCCGGTATTCCTGTTGACTTGACATGCAATCCCGCTGTTCGTTTGTTTGATGGGGCTGTGGTTTTTGGACATGGTCCTGCTGGTGATTCTGCGCGGTTTCTGATTCCACTTCACACGTTTCAACTTGAGATGTTGTCTGGTTAATGCTGACAATATTTGGTTTCTCACTGATTACTTCTGATACAGCTACCACGCCACCTGTTTGTACAAACAAAGTCTTAAGTAAACATTAATATCTGAATTTCATATTACAATACAGCAGTACAAACCTTATGTAGGTATGTTAAATTATGTAATGCGTTGCTTTGAACGCTATATCGCAAGCGTGTTTGTAACAGTTTGAATATGAAACTGAGCTATCATTGGTTATAAACGCAAAATTGCAGACTTATATTTAGCTATCACGCTTTAAGTAATATTTTGCTGATATGAGATTATGACTAAAATTTCGAAAACGTTCGTTAATTCAAATAATTTCAACGATGAAACATAATGGTAGCGTTGTATTACATTTCCCCATTGTAGTATCCAAAATATTTTGTTCTGAATGTTCAGATAAAACATCCGCATTCCTTATGTCGTTCTTGGTTTTCTCCTCTTCAAGTGTAAAATCTTGATGTTCCTGTTGCCTCTGTTGTTGCTGCTGACTTGATGTGCTATTCAGCTCTTCATTTTGTCGATAAGACTGTGGTTGTTGCACATGAGGCTTCTGGAGTGTCTGAACGTTTTCTGATTCCTCCACAAACGTTTGAATTGGTGACACACCTTGGTAAACTCTGATACTGTTTGGTTCGTCGTGCACTAATACAGCGTTGGTACCACCTATATGTACAGCAAACAATATTTGTAAGAATAAACCTCTTCATTTAATTGTACAGTACTACAGTACAAAACTGTGTGGGGAACTTTTATGCTTCAAATTCATTTATCAGCCGTATCGTAATTGACTTTGACACAATTTGAATCTGCAAAAGAGATAATACTATTATGGTGATATACCCACAGTGTGACAGTTGCAAATAAATATGTGAAACACTGGAGTATGTGTCCTTTAATTGTAAAGTTGACCTTTGACTTGATTCATGGGAGAATGATGTTATGTTGAGACACGCGTTTATGTATTGTTTTCCTGCTTCATATTTATTTCATGCTATTTTAATGAGTTGTACATGGGTTAAATCTAGTTTCAAATACTTCAAAAAAATAAATTAGAAAATCAATGCTGAATTTTTATTTTTTATCCCCGTGGATAACATTCAAGGTAGCCACGTGATTCTTGTGCGCCAATTCTCGTCTCCTTTAGTTTAACATGTGTGCAATGTTGACAACAAAGCCCTGATTTTTTACCTTTTACCTCAAATTTTAACCTTGAAATTAAACGTGTTTTGCGCACGACACACCTTCTCCTACATGTGTACATTGGTTTCACGTTACTTTAACTCAAGTTAGTATAGTCAAGATATAGAGCAGTTAAGCCGTTACTATTGAAACCATAAATTCCTCATTCCGATTTCAAAGTTTAACCTTAACTTTGAAGGTAAGCACTCATATAGGTGTATACAAAATTAAAAAATCCTTCCAGATATGGTAAAGTTACGCAATAAATAATTCCTATTGGACAAAACGATGCTGTATTTTCAGATTTGATCTCAAAGTTTGACTATAACATTGAAGTTATCCACCTAATTCTTTCACCCGACACACCGTCTCATACAGCTGAACGTATGTGCACAAAAATAAACATTCAGTGGATAGGAAAGTCAGAATCCGCTCAAGACCTATTTTGATCTATTTGACATTGACCCTGAATTTAGCCCCATTCTTTGCGTGACAAACCGCCCCATATGGGTTAACATTTATCGCGATTTATTTCGAAAACCTTCCAGGCATGGATAATTTAATTATCAATAAGCCCTTTTTTGACAATATAACCTTGTATTTTGACATTTGACCACAAAGTTTGACCTTGACCATAAAAGTAGCCGCATGATTGTTGCGCGCTGCACACCGTCTCAGTTTGATAAGCATCTATGCAAAATAAGTATGAAATCCTTCAATACATAAGGAATTTACAGTCCGCACAATTTGTGTGATAGACTCTCGCCGCCCACCATCTGTTAGTGCAGGTATAATCACTTGTCTTTGGTACTTATTATTAACATTAAGATTTGACGCACAGCACGTGCTTAATTGGCGTTACTTATAT
>VMBQ01004070.1:0-19435 GCA_007657795.1 Dreissena rostriformis
CCCCTTTTTAAGAAGGGTCTAATGACTATTATATCTCAATTTTATTTCATAAACATATAACAAAGCATATAAATATAGTTTATATGATTTTGTTATCCGAATTTGAATTATCTGCCTGTTTTGTGTCAATATTTGGTGATAAAAAATCCCAATTTGGTCCATTTTGTCGATAAAAAATTTCCCAAATTTGCCATTTTATTGATTGAAAAAATCCCAATTTGACCAGACTCTTTTTCCCAAAATATGCCCTGAGGTTTTCCTTTCTAAAAATATAAAAGGTCACATGATGTAGTTTGGCACAAAATCTAAACAAGGAATGTTAATAAATGTTAAACAAAATGCAGACTATTTCTGTCCAAAACTGCCAATTTTGGAGTGCAAGGTATTTTTTATTGAAATTTATTGAGTGAATCATGCCATTTGTTTGCATAAAAAAATATGAAATAATAAAACTTGAAATTTTATGGTGATTTTTTTATTTTATCAATTCAAATTTAATACTGATGACATCAGTATTTTCAGTTTTTGAATTGCATAAAGTTTAAACATGTGACGATACAAATGTTAGAAGTAGTAATGCTTATTGCAATTGACGGAAGACTTATATGGCAAGAAATGTACAAACTTTTGGACTATGTCCACTATTATTTCGTCTTCTGATTATACACTTACAACAACAAAATATTCAATAAGGAACATGCGCACATCAGAAAATTATGTGATGACAGTGCTTTCCACAGGCCATTTAACGGTCCCTCAGTGGGGCGCTTGAATTTCAAAATCAGAGTCCGCGGGGCGCCTGAAATTTTCCGATCAGTGTATTCTGGCAGTTACTGCAGGTTATGATCAAAGCTATATCGACTTCGCCATAAACTGTGAAAGCCGATTTACGATCCTTTGTCCCTTTACCCAACTAAAGCCCCCCTAAAGGCGGAGAGTTGTTGTATTGGAAAATCAATATTGGCCAATGATAGCGCACGCTTGGTATGAATGACAGCTCTCGTAGGAAGGCAATACCTGCAGTTAAATTATGCAGACGACTCACGATGAATATGTAATTGCCACAGAAATCTTTGCCGGTTACTTAAAAGACTGATGATGGCAACCAGGTGTAATCCTCATGGAAAACGTGAATTTCATGCAAAATACTGTCAAAACATTTATTCGACTCGTAAAGTGTTTAAACAAATTATCGTTGAATTCATTACACAACTGTTCATGTTTTGTTGAAATCTCAAATGAGAATAATTAAATTTGTTATCCGAAATCCACTCCCGAATGTCGATGTTAACGCTTTTTAATCCGAAACACACTTCCGAATGTAAATGTTACCGCGAAGTTGACATATTCTTGCTTCAAATAAGCAGTGTAAAATTATTTTGTATTGACCTTTGTCTCAATGAAAAGGGCACGACAATTATGCAGCATGTAAAACGTCGTGTCATTTGCATAGAAAGCATGAGTGTATTGAGCGTTGTATAAACAAGCACACGTCACGTCAATGGATTTACGCATGTTCAGTGGCAATATTTCATCAAATCTATAAATAGTTACTTATGATGAAATTTATTTGATATATTTTGGCAACAATTGTTTTAAGAAATTATTGAAGCACTTTTATCGTCAATATTTACCAGAAAGTGCTTTAAAAATGGAATAAAACGATCTTTAATATAAATGACTTTATAGCTGGGAGGTTTCTTGAAGAGTCATAGGGCACCAAATGACGTCTTTTGACGCTGTTTTTCTTAGAGTTATAACGCACCACAGAACGTCAATTGACACGTTTAATTAAAAAAAAATCAACGTCAGCAGGAGCACCCCTCCCAAACCACCCCTATCAGCCCCGGGGCGCCTGAAAATATTCCTGGGGTAACCACTGGATGATGATTAACGCAAACACATTATTTATAGTTTTACATGCACCTGGTAGACATAACCAGGTAATTTATTAGATGGACAAAACTGAAATCAATTTGCAATACATGCAGTGGATCAGTGACATTATTTAATCAATATGATGCAAAACAGTTATGTCAGAAGTTTTATTTGAAAGTTTTCTTGTTTTATACTTCTTCATCTGGTTTACAGTGGCTTAAATTAAATGACATGGGTTAATGCAAGTATGTATTGTAATGTAGGGAAAGTCAGACTTTTTTTATTAAATCTTTTTCTTGCTATGATAATGATTGATTGTTAAGTATTCCAAATGTTATAGTTTTGGTAAATTTTACTCAAATCATTTTCCATTAGCAAGTCTCCTTTTAGTGAAGATCTCCCTGAGAAACTGTGTGAATATGGGCCCATAAAAGATCAAAGATCACTATACAGACTTTATTAAAAAAAACAACATATTTAATTTTTTTTTTTTTTTGTAAAAATATCACTCTTTTGTAAATCGTTTCAATTTCCCGTCTTAAAGATCATAATTCTCTTGTATTAACTTTGGTTGCTTTGATAACATTAATTTTGTGTGGGTGTACTCATGGTATAACGATATATCCTGATAAAAACAACTGTGCCTCGGGCTAATTGTATTATTTTGTTTCTTTAGTACAGACTATAATTAAAATTCTTAATCCATAAGTGCTGTACCATTTTTGCTTCAACTCCCCATAAATTGACTATTCATCATACATGTACCATATCCATCGCTTCAGGCAATCTAACAAACTATTATTGTGTGAAATCATTGATAAAAGGTTATTTTCAGTTTAAATAGACACACTATCTAAGACACTATGACGTCAGAGCTAAGAGACGAGTACGCAGATTGATTTGAGTGTGACTGCTTTACTCAGTAGAGCGCTTAGTTAGGTTGGACTTTAAACAAACAATGCTTATGGTTTACGAAAATAATAATATAATTTAGAAATGAAATGTTTACAAAACTAAATAATATAATTTTATGGTTATTTATTCTGTGCTTTATGCCAATAAAATATTTCAGGCATTTCAGCAACCAATGTTGTTTTGTCAAATTTTGGGCCAAATTTCTCATCTAAAAATGTACCGTATAAATTTTTCCCAAATAACTGACTGAAAATCCCAATGAAGGTTCATCAATCGATCAAAAAAAAGATCAAGCTCTATTAGTTGATAATATTGAAAACACTTTTATTGTCAACCTAAAAAATAAAATATTTGTTAGAATTAATGAACAACTAATACCAATTTCCCAATTTTAGTCAAAACAATGAGATTTTTCCCAATCCAAAGCGCCTTAGCCCCGTTCCCAAAATGGTGTTATAAAACACTGGCAATTCAAAAAGAAGTTAAGAAAGTTACATACAAGATATTCTATATATACACACGTAAACATGTAATTTCTTTACATCAACATGGCTGTAAAGCAGTCCTACTTTTGAGTTCAGTTTAATGTGTGGGTTGGATTTTTTTTCTGTATCCGGCTTTTCCCCAGGCCCTTTCAGCACAGGGAAGCCACTGTGTGTGAACGTACCAATCTTGGGTACCAATGTACATTGTACTTGAATGGGTACCCAAAATTAGGAAATTCAAGCACATGGGTACTTCAAATTAAGAAATTCAAGCACATGGGTACCCCAAATTAGGAAATTCAAGCACATGGGTATACCCCAAATTAGGAAATTCAAGCACATGGGTACCCCAAATTAGGAAATTCAAGCACATGGGTACCCCACAACTTGGAAATTCAAGCACGTGGGTACTCCACAACTTGGAAATTCAAGCACATGGGTATACCCCGATTTTTGACATTCAAGTACAATGTACATGGGTACCCATGTGCTTGAATTTCCAAGTTTTAGGGTTCCCATGTACTTGAATTTCCTAATTTGGGGTATCCATGTGTTGGAATTTCCTAATTTGGGGTACCCATATGCTTTAATTTCCTAATTTGGGGTATCCATGTGCTTGAATTTCAAAGTTTTGGGGTGCTGATCATGTTCTTGAATTTCCTAATTTGGGGTACCCATGTGCTTGAATTTCAATATTTGGGGTACCCATGTACTTGAATTTCCTAATTTGGGGTATCCATGTGTTTAAAGTGTCGTCCCAGATCAGCTTGTGCAGTCTGCACACGCTAATCCGGGACGACACTTTCCGCCTAAACTGGATTTTTGCTAAGAAGAGACATAATTTAAACGAAAAATTCCATAAAAGCAGAAATTGTCGTCCCAGATTAGCCTGTGCAGACTGCACATGCTAATCTGGGATGACAATTAACGCACAAGCATTATGCCCAGTTTTCTCAGAAAGCGACTCAATTAATTACCCAGCATGAAGTTTTCTCTTTGTGCTTTGTGTTTTTCATGGTCAATAAAGTCAAGAACGTTTTCAGTTCCTAATAATTGCTGTAATAGCTGTGTGGTTGCATGCAAAGATCCATAATTGGACATGTGATAATATTTTATTTCACAGAATTTCACAGACATTTTCCTGTTTGAGGAAAATAAGACATTTGTTGGCAGTTCTGTAAGCAGTGCTCCAGATTATAAACATTTTTATGCCCCCGAAGGTGGGCATATAGTGATCGCACTGTCCGTCTGTCTGTCGGTCTGAAATTCCGTCACACTTTGCGTTAAGTTTTCGAAAAATGTTGAAAANTGGTTGCTTTGATAACATTAATTTTGTGTGGGTGTACTCATGGTATAACGATATATCCTGATAAAAACAACTGTGCCTCGGGCTAATTGTATTATTTTGTTTCTTTAGTACAGACTATAATTAAAATTCCTAATCCATAAGTGCTGTACCGTTTTTGCTTCAACTCTCCATTAATTGACTATTCATCATACATGTACCATATCCATCGCTTCAGGCAATCTAACAAACTATTATTGTGTGAAATCATTGATAAAAGGTTATTTGCAATTTAAATAGACACACTATCTAAGACACTATGACGTCAGAGCTAAGAGACGAGTACGCAGATTGATTTGAGTGTGACTGCTTTACTCAGTAGAGCGCTTAGTTAGGTTGGACTTTAAACAAACAATGCTTATGGTTTACGAAAATAATAATATAATTTAGAATTGAAATGTTTACAAAACTAAATAATATAATTTTATGGTTATTTATTCTGTGCTTTAATTATGCCAATAAAATATTTCAGGCATTTCAGCAACCAATGTTGTTTTGTCAAATTTTGGGCCAAATTTCTAATCTAAAAATGTACCGTATACATTTTTCCCAAATAACTGACTGAAAATCCCAATGAAGGTTCATGAATCGATCCAAGAAAAGATCAAGCTCTGTTAGTTGATAATATTGAAAACACTTTTATTGTCAACCTAAAAAATAAAATATTTGTTAGAATTAATGAACAACTAATACCAATTTCCCAATTTTAGTCAAAACAATGAGAATTTTCCAAATCCAAAGCGCCTTAGCCCCGTTCCCAAAATGTTGTTATAAAACACTGGCAATTCAAAAACAAGTTCAGAAAGTTACATACAAGATATTCTATATATACACATGTAAAATGTAATTTCTTTACATCAACATGGCTGTAAAGCAGTCCCACTTTCGAGTTCTGTTTAATGTGTGGGTTGGATTTTTTGTCTGTATCCGGCTTTTCCCCAGGCCCTTTCAGCACAGGGAAGCCACTGTGTGTGAACTTACCAATCTCGGGTACCAATGTACATTGTACTTGAATGGGTACCCAAAATTAGGAAATTCAAGCACATGGGTACCCAAAATTAAGAAATTCAAGCACATGGGTACCCCAAATTAGGAAATTCAAGCACATGGGTATACCCCAAATTAGGAAATTCAAGCACATGGGTACCCCAAATTAGAAAATTCAAGCACATGGGTACCCCACAACTTGGAAATTCAAGCACATGGGTACTCCACAACTTGGAAATTCAAGCACATGGGGTATATACCCCGAATTTTGACATTCAAGTACAATGTACATGGGTACCCATGTGCTTGAATTTCCAAGTTTTGGGGTACCCATGTACTTGAATTTCCTAATTTGGGGTATCCATGTGTTGGAATTTCCTAATTTGGGGTACCCATATGCTTGAATTTCCTAATTTGGGGTATCCATGTGCTTGAATTTCAAAGTTTTGGGGTGCTCATGTTCTTGAATTTCCTAATTTGGGGTACCCATGTGCTTGTATTTCAATATTTGGGGTACCCATGTGCTTGAATTTCCTAATTTGGGGTATCCATGTGTTTAAAGTGTCGTCCCAGATCAGCCTGTGCAGTCTGCACAGGCTAATCCGGGACGATACTTTCCGCCTAAACTGGATTTTTGCTAAGAAGAGACATCATTTAAACGAAAAATTCCATAAAAGCGGAAATTGTCGTCCCAGATTTGCCTGTGCAGACTGCACAGGCTAATCTGGGATGACAATTAACGCACAAGCATTATGCCCAGTTTTCTCAGAACGCGACTCAATTAATTACCCAGCATGAAGTTTTCTTTTTGTGACTTTGTGCTTTGTGTTTTTCATGGTCAATAAAGTCAAGAACGTTTTCAGTTCATAATAATTGCTGTAATAGCTGTGTGGTTGCATGCAAAGATCCATAATTGGACATGTGATAATATTTTATTTCACAGAATTTCACCGACATTTTCCTGTTTGAGGAAAATAAGACATTTGTTGGCAGTTATGTAAGCAGTGCTCCAGATTATAAACATTTTTATGCCCCTGAAGGTGGGCATATAGTGATCGCACTGTCCGTCTGTCTGTCGGTCTGAAATTCCGTCACACTTTGCGTTTAGTTTTCGAAAAATGTTGAAAAACACTGCATTTAGGTTTACAAAAATGTGGGAAAAAGGGGGCATATGTCGTCCTATGGTGACAGCTCTTGTTTTCTTATAGCTATAAAAAAAAATCCGGAAAAACATTCTGATTTTCAATATGCATCATTTAAAAACGTTTTTGATTTCTTGGAATTCAAATAGCAATTGCTTGTTTATATGTTTACAATGTAGTCAGATTGAATAACCTTTGCAGTCTGGAAAATGATTGTTTTTTTGTTTGCAATATCTTTGCACCATAGAAGCTATGTGAAAACTGTTTGTAGGTTATTTTTGCAAAGAGTCTGCAAATACCTGGCAATTAAGTACTCTTTTAAACAAATATCTTGCATATATTTTGCAAATATATTGCAAGAAAAATTGTGTGTGGGCTGACTGTTGATAAATTATTTCCTTTCCGTTTTATGCAAAAAATCAATGATGAAAATATAAAACATTCCAACATTATACTTAATGATATTTTAAGTAAATCAAAACTGCTTAAAAAATTGAGCCTCCTTCTGGAAAAATTGGGCTTTATGAATGATCATAAAGAGAAGTCCAAGATTAGCCTGTGCAGTCCGCACAGGCTAATAAGGGACGACACTTTCCGCTGTTATGGTATTTTTCCTTTAAAGGAAGTATTTTCTAAAGGAAAATTCAGTTTAGGCGCAAAGTGTTGTTCATGATTAGAACAGGCTAATCTGGGATTACACTAACATGTACATGTAACACACAATAAAAAAATGACATACTTTGAGCCCAGTTTTCCCAGACAAGGCCCAATGGGTTAAATTATGAAATGGATCAAAAATTAAAGCAGATCTTATGGAGAATATTTCATTTCCTGTTAAAATGTGCCAATGCATTAACTAAATTGTAACAACTAGTAATTTCCTGTTTTTGTTACCACTAATTATGTACACACACGCAAGCTTATCATGAATGCAAATTTTGTTCCAATTTAAATTATCAATTTATATCTTAGTCTTTCAGCTTTTAGTCCAAATGAAAAACCCTATGTTTGTCCGGTCTCAGAAGCAACTGTTAAGTTTTACTGCCAACCATACATACTTTTCGAACCAAATCTTTTTTTTTTATTATTTTAGCAAAAATGAATTTTACCTCTGAATTATTTTTAATTTTTTGGGTTTTGTTGTTTTTTGTGTACTTTTATCAGTCAGTTTAAATTCTGTCATGCTGGTTGTCAATCAGTTTGGTTTTGTCATCTGTCTAGTGTCTACACACTATTTGAATTGAAATGGCATACCAATGTCTCGGCAACTATTTTTCAAACACCATGCCAATTATAGGAACTAACTTTCTACAGTATGTTGTCCAGATGGACATTCATTTCTAGTAGAACCAAGTACACATCATAATCATCTAATAGTTATTGTTAACAAAGCAAAATCAGACAATATTATAAAATTGCGGTCATGACCAGGGAAGTATAGTCTAATATACTTCCCTGTCAATACTCAATGTTTTATGCCTTTTTAAGAACTTTCTTGCTTTTTAAAAATAAACACATTAACTGGGGGTAAACTGTTGCAAGCTATTTTTAAAAGCTAGTTGCCATGGAATACCAAATTTAAATATAGACTTGCCCTGACCTAAATCTACTCTCCTAGGGCAAACGAGCAACAACTAATTTCCATCCCTGCATGCAGCAATTTACATATTTCTACTTCAGGCTTACCAAGGATAATGATACATGTATATTCAAGACATAATTGTTGCCAATAACTAGCTAGACTGTTTACAAGTTTCCATCATTATATCCTCTGGTGCAGTGGTACAGTATAAAGAAGAGATCCGTCTGTCTGCCTGTGTGTCTGTCTGTCCGCCTGTCTGTTTCTGTCTGTCTTGCCTGTCTGTCTGTCCACTTTACCTGTTGTCTTTCTGTCTGTCTGTCTGTCTTTTTGCCTGTCTGTCTGTCGGTCTGTCTGTCTTTCCTGTCAGTCCGTCCGTCTGTCTGTCGGTTTTGCCAATCTTTCTGTCTGTCTATCCGTCCGTCTATTTGTCAATCTTGCCAATCTGTCTGTGTCCATCTGTCTGTGTCCGCCTTGCAAATTTGTCTGTGCCTGTCTGTCATGCCTGTCTGTCGCTCCCTCTGCCTGTCTGTCTTGCCTGTCTGTCTGTCAGTTATGCCTGTCTATCTGTTGGTCCGTCAGTCTGTCTGTTTAGCCTGTCTGTCTTGTCTGTTGGTCTGTCTGCCTGCCGGTCCCTCTGCATGTTGGTCCCTCTGTCTGTTGGTTCATCTGTCTGTCTTGCCTGTCTGTCTTTCGGTCCGTATATCTGTATGTCCGTTGTGCTTGTCTGTCTGTCGGTCTGTCTATCTGGCTGTTTTGTTTGTCTATCTGTCTGTCTGTTTGTCTTGCCTGTCTGTTGGTCTGTCTGTCCGTTTGTCTGTGTTGCCTGTCTGTCAGTCCCTCTGCCTGTGGGTCCGTCTGTCTGTCGTGCTTGTCTGACTGTCTTGCCTGTCGGTCTGTCTGTATGTCTTCCTGTCTGTCTTGACTGTCTGTATGTTGGTCCGTCTGTCNCTGTCTGTCTGCCTGCCTGTCTGTCTGTCTGTCTTGTCTGTCTGTCTGTCTGCCTGTCCTACCTATCTGCCTGTCTGTCTGTCTGTCTATCTAGCCTTACTGTCTGTCTGCCTGTCTGTCTGTCTGTCTGTCTTGCCTGACTGTCTGTCTGTCTGACTGTTTGTCTGTCTGCCTGTCCTACCTATCTCTCTGTCTGTCTTGCCTGACTGTCTGTCTGTCTGACTGTCTGTTGGTCTGCCTGTCCTACCTATCTGTCTCTCTGTCTGTCTGTCCATGTGTAGACCAAATTGTGTCCATAGGCTTTCTCCCACACTTTTCAACACACAATATTCAAACTTATAGTCATTGTTCCTAATGATTCAAAGTTAAGCATTTGCGATTTTTATCATCTTACAGTAAAAATTACAGAAAATAAATGTATGTCCCTTTTTAAACTTAACCATTCCATAGCAATTTTGTTTGTCCTTTTGTTTATGTTTTTATACCCCTGGTAGGGTGGCATATAGCAGTTGAACTGTCAGTCCGTCTGTGATTCCGTCCGAAAACTTTAACATTGGCCGTTACTTTTGCAATATTGAAGATAGCAACTTGATATTTGGCAAAAGTTAGGTCACCAGGTCAAATGTTTGACATGTAGGACTCAATCTTGGTCAGAATGTTTATCTTGGAAATATCAAGGCCATGTTTGAATCTTGGACAAGTGGGGTGAATACCAGATGAAGTCCTGGAAAGATGGTATACCTTCAACTAAGGTGAGTGCTTTAGGGCTGTCATGGTCCTCTTAGTGCTACATTCTAATGACACAAGGTCAGCTATTGACACATTCTTAGGGTCTAATATGATCATATGTATACAATATATTCTCTTATAAATGCCCCTACTCTAAGAAACTTATTCACCTGCCCAATTAAAAAAAAAAAATCCATGCCTAATGTATGCTTGCTTTTTGACTGAAACATTTGCAAGATAAGCTTAACATTTTCCATTAATATCACCTGTAATAAATGGTGTTTTTTAGGAAATAAATGCAGGCTTTTCCCCAAGGCCTGTAAGCAAAGTGGCAAGCCTGTGCCTGTATCATAAATCAAGGGTACCCTGTTCCCTACTTTCTAGAAAGGGTACCCCTGTGCCTGAATGTTCAACACCGCTGTACCTAAATTTCAAATACTTATCTGTGGGTTCAAATTTTAGCTTCAAATTAAGAAAATAATCATTTGCAACTTTGGGTCTATGGCCCTGTGCTTGAACAAAATTCTACAGAAAAGCCTGCTGTCCATTCTATTATATAATAAGAGTGAGGGTGATTTAACTTTATAAACATCATCAGAGGCATGTGCTTCTGTCTAAAAATTGCATTGACCTGGTGTGTTTTGTGACAAGTGCAATGAGGGTGGCTTCTGTATCATTTGGTCAAATGTACAATCGTTGGAAAGCGAATAACCCTTAACAATATTCTTAAGGGGGATGTTAACATTTCTTGTCTTCGTATTTAAGGATATTATATTGGAAGACCTTTACATGCTGTTTCTATTGACATATCAATAGCTTAGTAATACAGATAGGCCAATCTTCTCTCTACAATGTAACTTATGGCTGTATTATATAACTGGGTCCAGGTGTTTTAAATCTCACAAAATTGTCTGTATTGATTTTAGTATGGAGCAGTTGTTTTCCAATTTTAGTATGGAACAGTTGTTTTCCATTTTTTGTATCAGTTTCTCATTATAATATTACAAGTGATGTCTACAGCTGCTGGGTTTAATATGCCTTTTATTTCTTCAGGGTCATTTTATTTGAAATGATAAAGGGATTGATTGTTATACAAAATACAGAAGAAACACACACATTCAAAAATGTCATCTTTATGGCACCCTGCTGGGTGGCATTTAGTTTTTTTAACTGTCCGTCAGTCAGTCTGTCCGTCCGTTCGAAAACTTTAACATTGGTCATGACTTTTGCAATATTGAAGATAGCAACTTGATATTTGACATGCAAGTGTATCTCATGGAGCTGCACATTTTTAGTGGTGAAAGGTCAAGGTCAAGGTCTTCCTTTAAGGTCAAAGGTAGGTCAAATATATGGCTTCAAAGCGGCGCAGAAGGGGGCATTGTGTTTCTGACAAACACATCTCTTGTTTTAAAGTATATTTACCTTATGAATTTCTCTGATAAAAACATACACAGGTATTATTAATTGTGTCGCCTGACTATGGTCGGGGGCATATAGGTTTAACTNAAAAAGGCTCATATTAAGCTACTGTGTCCCTTCAGATATTGCTTTCATATTTGGTATGCATGTCTATCTGGACAACACCTTTCCATGTGCATGAATCAGGGGTTTCGCTGTCGAGCGCCACTGTCGCAAATGGCTCTCATTTTTTGAAAGTGGCTCTAATTTTTTTTAAGAGGCGAATTAAAAAAAATCGGTAAAATCCTATCCGAAAATGTACTTCGAGTCGAAAGCACGCAACCGAGCATAAGCGGCCAGCATCTGTCAGTTGTAAATATTGATTGACGATGTATTAGCGGCCTACAGTGCAGAGTGCAAATTGAAATCACTGAAGCGTGTAAGTGTTACAGACGATGTTTTTACTTCTATTGTCAAGTTTTTTGGGGGTTATTATTGGATTAACGGCTCCTTTATGATATCGAGCAATGAATTATGTAAAACTGGGACAAACTGTCACGACGATCAATAATAATAACAATTATTAGGTCCATTTTTTCTTTAATCAATGCCATGGCAAAAGCATTTGATTTTCTCCACAAAAACACATGAACACTTGTTTTGTGAGCATTTCTGTTAAATAGTTTAATTATTATAATGTTCTGGAATTGATATAGTTTATTTAAGATACCAACAATTTCTGAAATAACAAGCAAATTCGTTGAATTGATATCCCCCGCCATTTTAGAGCTTTGTCTCAGAAAAAAGCATTTTTTTAAGATACAAAGGGCCATTACTCCGTTATTAATAGATGGTGTACAATGCCATTTGGCGTGCATCATCCTCTTATCCATATATATACTCATACCAAGTTAAAATGAAATCCGCCAAAGCACTTCCAAGATATGGCTCCGGACACAAAAGTGCCGGACAGAAGGACGGACGGAAGGACAGACGGACAACGCCAAAACAATATCCCTCCGCTTTTGGCGGGGGATAAAAAGTAGCCCATTCACTCGATCTACTATATTTCGGATATGTTAAAATTCGGACATGTAAAAATAGGGACATTTATGTGTTGATTGTTTGTAAAAAATATGTTGTTTTTTATTTCAGACAACTAGAATGGATGGTGGCAATTATCCTGGGCCTTTCTGTCAAGAAATAGGCGTGAAAAACATTCATTTTATTGAACCTGGAAATCATCCGACACTGACAGAAAACATTTTATTAGCAAAAGTTGCTCTAAATCATGTGCACATTACCAAATGTAACTGTTCAATAATTTGAATTGAGATGCTTTATTTTCTGATGTTTGATATTTCTTTTTTTCCTTTCAGATGATGAACATTTGTTGTGATGCTATGTTTAAATAAATCATTTGAAACATGTATACAGCATACTGTAACATTATTTAATTTATATTATTTTGGTTTTCTGTGCTGTTGGTCATGTTTATCAAGTGAAAACCATGTTATTTATATACGAAATAAAGCTTATTAGGTCTTATGAAGGTATGACTTATGAAGGTACTTATTGTTATTTATGTATTTACATACTTTTAAAAGTAATAATATAGTCAATGACATTAATATAGTAAGGTTTCTTTAAATGATGGTCTTATATGATTGTTCTGATTATGTAATATTAATTAGGTTGGAATAACCAACGGTTTTCATGCCACGAAAAAGTGGCGACAACTTTTTTGGGCCAGTGAAACCCGTGATGAATGTTTTGACCCCTGTGACCTTGACCTTGAACTTTAGGTCAGCGTTCAGGTTTTGAAATCTGCGACCGCAATTCGAAAAAAGCTCATAGTTACCTACTTTGTCCCCTCAGATATTGCTTTCATATTTGGAACGCATGTGTATCTGGACAAGACCTTTCCATGCGCATAAAAGTTTTGACTCCTGTGACCTTGACCTTAAACTTAGATTCCGCATTTAGATTTCGAAATCTGAAACCGCGACCCAAAAAAGGTTCATAACTACTATGTTTTGAGCTTTACTTAAAACATTAAAAAATAATGATAGATTATTTTTTTTGCCCCGGGCATCTACGATGCGGGAGGCATATAGCGTTTGTCCTGTCCGTCTGTCCGTCCATAAAAATCTTGGTTAACCCATTTTGACCATTTCGTCTGACATCAATACCGCTTGCTATAACAGAACATTTGATACTTGCATGGATGTTGTCTCTCATCACCCATCACACACCAACATCACCCAACCTCATTTTGACCTTGACCTTATTTTGGACTTAGACTTTTGCTTATTCAATATGTTACTTACCGGTAATAGGATAAAAAAAGGTAAAAGTTTGATTGTAACAACATTAAGAATTAATGTCCCATCCCCAATATAGTAGTAATTAATTAACACAGGTATGCTACCATCAGACGACACATCCAACTCGCGGAGTTCTAGTCTAATATATTTTTGTTTAAAAGGTGTTTATTTGTATAAAAAAAAATGCACTTCTCTATCTATTATAACAAAGCAATTTTATTATGGTTTGTATAGTGACATAAGCAACTACCAGGCCGGCTAGCTCAGTTGGTAGAGCAGTGAACTTCTAACCCGGAGATTGCGAGTTTGATGCCCGACCACATACATGTAACTTGTGGGGATTGGTCATGAATTCCTTTCTTAGGGCCAATCTACCCCTACCTCAGATTCAAGTAGGATAGTTGTCAGTTACTGGCATAAGTAAGTGCACTTAATGCCGGTAAGCTGTTATATGATTGAAATATGTTGAGTGGGAAAAATCCAACAAAGTAAACAAAAGACATATTAAAACAGATGTAGATAATTCACTTCAGAACATCAAATAAATAGTGACACCAAATTGAACACACAAAACACCTTTCTTCCTGATACAAAACTGCCTGCACATGTGATTATCACTATCATAAATTGCATGACTTAACCCACACTAATCTTGAAAGAATCTTAATTGTATAATATTATTATACACCCAAGGCTATGTTATTGGTTGGAAACTAGTTTTCTGTCAACTTATATTCCTGTGTAAACATGTGTCAACTAAATGTTGCAACTTTGTACATTTGTGTATCAAGGATTAAATGGAAGTTGATAAAAAAAAAAATTATGATATAATATATAACAACATTTTAATTAGCAAATTCCAAGTCCTCTGGCCAACGCATTTATTAATGGTCTTGTATGTTGCCATCTTCAATCAGATAGCTGATGTTTCTTGGTGCTCGTCTTTTGCAGTTGCACTAGTAGTTGGTTGGGTGATGTGCACGTTGCTAATTTTAAACTTATAAAGTATTTCTTTATGAGAAATGTCAATTATATTTGGTGTTGTGTTTTTTGCATTGATTTCCCACAAACTAATTTGATCTACATGTATTTGGGGCTTCTCCAGCTACAATATTATATTCACACAGTAATTCCATTAGTTGCTGAGGGATGACAATGACCACGAGTGAAAATCAGTTGGTTCAATAACTAGCAAACTAGTTAAAACAGGATTTGTCAATGTTCTTTCAAAAAATATTTGTTAAGTTTGTGATTTGCTTCATATCCCCCTTAAAATATTTTATTTATACATGTATATTAGATGTCTGATAGCGTAGGATATTCAGAGTAAATCAGGACCCCATGTAAATTTACATTTCAATGATAAAATGCCTCAGCACAATCAACATGTACCAAGAAATAAAGATTGCATGACTAACACTACAATGTGATATTACACTTGTCAATCACTGCTCATGCACATAAGACATGAAATGCGTCATAAACACCCTTATTATCAGAAAACACAGAAAAATAAAATGAAAAGGATAATTAAATGCTTGGATTTTATTCTGAAAGGCTTTAAATTACACCGGACAAATCTGCCAGTCATATATTCACAAAACAACGGACAAGTTGAAAGTCTACTGGTGATGTCCGAGGTGTCACATTTATTTTGTTAGCACTGATTACAGGCGTGGAGATACTTTTAATGTAACAAAGGTCGTTGATTTATGCCTTTATCACGAGGACATACATGTACTGTAAAATCATTAGTATTCATGGGACATTAATTTTCTTTGATTTCATGGGTTAGCTGACCATTCCACCAATTTATTGGAAATACATTTGAAAATGACAGACACCAATAACATATATTTTGTTTCCAAAATCAGAAATCCTAGAATATATGTGTTGCAAAAAAAGGGCTTAAAAAAACAGGACATTTTATGCAGACAAATATAAATGATGTTACAGTTATTTCATTGTTTTCTATTTCCAGAGGTCCTGGGTGCTCTCGTCAGTGTGTTTTTCATCTGGTCGGTCACGGGTGTGCTGGTTTACGTGGCGGTGGAGCGTATAGTCCACAAACACTATATGGACGTGAAGGCAGATGAAATGTTGATAACTGCAGTCTTGGGGGTCATCTTCAATGTCGTGTAAGTGCAGTTTTAAGGGCAGAGGTTGTTTATGTGTTTTATATATGGGCCGCACTCTATGAAAAGGGGTTTTTAATGCATGTCCGTAAAGTGTTGTCCCAGATTAGCCTGTGCAGTCCGCACAGGCTAATCAGGGACAACACTTTCCGTTTTTATGATATTTTTCGTTTAAATTAAGTCTCTTCTTAGCAAAAATCCAGTTTAGGCGGAAAGTGTCGTCCCTGATTAGCCTGTTCTGACTGCACGGGCTAATCTGGGGCGACACTTTATGCACATGCATTAAACCCCCTTTTCACAGAGCGAGGCTCATATATATGTTGGAGTTCCCAGATTTCAAAGTATTCAAAAATTGGGAGACAACCAGCATCTGGCATACTGGATTGTTCCTTAAGGGTTATTCCCCATGACAGTTGGAAATATTTGCATTTATCGTTTGTCATAATAATTTGGTTAGAAATTTAATATTTATGTTTAATGAAGTATGTTTATTTTTTGTAAATCCACCTTCCCAGAATAGTTTTGTTTTTGAGATGAGCGCATAAAGGCCAGTGGCCCTCTTGTTGTTTTATTATTAATGAAAAGTATAACAAACGCTTAATTATTTTTCCGATTTAAATTAATTAATATCAATAAACCAACATATATTTTTAGCATTTTTCTTAGTCACAAGTGTTAGTTTGTTTGTTAAAATAAAATGGCTGCAAAAATTATTTTATTAATCTATACAAAAAAAAAATGTACTTGTCATTTCACCAAACAGTGAACAACAGAAGGGGTAATTATGTGATAGTCAAGATGGCGACATCCATGCCCAGACCAGGGATGGAAATTAACAGTTGCCCGCTTGCCCTGGGCGACTTATTTTTAAACTGTTAAAACGTGGCAATTTATTCAAGGTGTTTTTCGGGCTCGGCCAGGAAAGCCAAACATTTCAGAAAAACTTAAGTTCAATAAGGAGTACGATCAATCTACACGTAAGCATGAGTTTCAACTTAGATAGCTGGAAAATAGGCCATGGTTAACGAATGAGTCGAGTTCTGAGAAAACTGGGCATAATGCTTGTGCGTAAATTGTACTGTGGGACAACAATTTCAGCTTTTATGGAATTTTTCGTTTAAATGATGTCTGTTCTTAGCGAAAATCCAGTTTAGGCGGACTGCACAGGCTAATCTGGGACGACACTTTACGCACAAGCATTATGCCCAGTTTTCTCAGAACACGACACAAATGATGAGAACGGTATGCATGGTAAATATTGTGTTGCACAAAGAATGCAACATTCTTTTGTGACAGTTTGCTCCTCTTGGAAAATTGACAGCATTAAGAAATATGCACAGTCTGATGGGCCTGTTTTGCTGATATTGCTAATAACAACTTAACCATCAGGTCATAAATAATAAGTGAAAACAATGTACAAAATGTGTAAATTATGTTATGTTATTAACTATCTGTCTGAACCCACATTGTACGTTCATTGAAAAACAAAATGAATATAAAGTATTAGAAAGGCTCTGAGCTTATAGATATTTTGCTGGGCAAGCTTATTTCAGGAGTTGGTTGCCCGTCTTTGCAACCAGCCATATAAAGTAAGTTTTCATCCCTGGAGACAGGTATTTTTCGCCGTTTTATATCCACATACGTGATATGGTTTGAAAGTGAGCGGCATTTGAAAAATTTATAAAAGTAATTATGGGTATCAAACAGCGAAAAATACCTGTCTCGGCATGGACGTCACCATCTTGACTATCACGTGATTACCCCGTCTGGAACAAGTTTGAATCTATATGTATGATATTTTTGTTGAAAATTGTCATTTTACCTCAAAGGTTTTTTAACGTTTTCTTTCAGAATGGGCGTAGTTTTACACTCAGAGGTATGCTGCAAAAGCAGGGGTGGTCACTCTGGTTTCGGCCACGGTCATTCACACGGGGGATCGCGCACCAACCACTCTCATAGTCACGCCAGTTCTGAGTAAGGCAATAACTTGAGCTGCAGTCTAAGAAAACATGTGCTTTAAGTGGCTTCCCAGATTAGCGTGTGCAGTCATGATTTAGTATACCTGGTCAAAGTTGCTCAAAACTTAAACTAAGAGGAATTGGCCAAAGGTATCAAATTGTAAATGACAGCATTATGACCTAAGTGTTAAGATAATGTTTGGGCGTGAAGTGATAAAAATATCAGTTTTCATTATCGAAACATCTTTAGCTGAAGGTTTTTTTTTCTTACAAAAAAAGCATAATAAGGCAAATTTGATAAGGTTAGCAGAACTACCTTTAGCAGGGGAAATTCCAAATGTTCAGCTTGTATCATTTACACTGGAAAAAACACGTTTCACTTTTTCCTTCAAGCTTATTATTTTTAGGAACTCTAGCACTGGTTATCTCTAATTGGTATGTATATTTTTAGAAACTCTAGTACAGGTTATCTCTTATTGGTTTTTCTATATTAAGAAACTCTGGTACGGGTAATCTCTAATTGGTATTTCTATTTTTAGAAACTCTAGCACGAGTTATCTCTAATTGGTATTTCTATTTTTAGAAACTCTAGTACGGGTAATCTCTAATTGGTATTTCTATTTTTAGAAACTCTAGCACGGGTTATCTCCCATTGGCAGAAGAAAGTGAGCCCTGTCTTGGTTCCCAGGATGAGGAAATCGGCGTGGAACCAGATAATGAGCCACAGAGATCCCATCCTAAGAACATTAATGTTAGAGCCGCGTTCATTCACGTGATAGGGGACATAATCCAGAGTCTGGGTGTCTTGCTGGCGGCCATTATAATAAAACTGAAGGTATGAGAAGTTAGCTCCAGTCCGCAAGTCTGTGATGATTAATTATTTAGTAAGTGTGCACACGATAGATTGAAATGCCTGTGGAGTAAATCAAGGAAGTTCAATCAGGAAGAGAAACCATTTTTATGCCCCCCTTCAAAGAAGAGGGGGTATATTGTTTTGCACATGTAGGTAGGTCGGTCCGTCCGTCCACCAGATGGTTTCCAGATGATAACTCAAGAACACTTAGGCCTAGGATCATGAAACTTCATAGGTACATTGATCATGACTGGCAGATGACCCCTGTTGATTTTGAGGTCACTAGGTCAAAGGTCAAGGTCACAGTGACTAGAAATAGTAAAATGGTTTCCGGATGATAACTCAAGAACGCTTATGCCTAGGATCATGAAACTTCATAGGTACAATGATCATGACTCTCAGATGACCCCTATTGATTTTCAGGTCACTAGGTCAAAGGTCAAGGTCACAGTGACTCGATATAGAAATGGTTTCCGGATGATAACTCAAGAACGCTTACGCCTAGGATCTTGAAACTTCATAGGTACATTGATCATGACTAGCAAATGACCCCTATTGATTTTCAGGTCACTAGGTCAAAGGTCAAAGTCACATTGACTCGAAACAGTAAAATGGTTTCTGGATGATAACTCAACAACGCTTACGCCTAGGATCATCAAACTGCATAGGTACATTGATCATGGCTGGCAGATGACCCCTATTGATGTTCAGGTCACTAGGTCAAAGGTCAAGGTCACAGTGACTCGACACAGT
>VMBQ01004070.1:21443-94894 GCA_007657795.1 Dreissena rostriformis
GAGTTATGGCCCTTTGTATCTTGAAAAAATGCTTTTTACTATAGGCACTTTTGTGTCCGGAGCCATATCTTGGAAGTGCTCTGGCCGATTTCTTTGAAACTTATTATGAGTATATATATGGATAAGACGATGATGCACGCCAAATAGCATTGTACACCATCTGTTAATAACGGAGTTATGGTCCTTTGTATCTTGGAAAAATGCTTTTTACTATAGGCACTTTTGTATCCGGAGCCATATCTTGAAAGTGCTTTGACGGATTTCATTGAAACTTAGTATGAGTATATATATTGATAAGACGATGATGCACGCCAAATGGCATTGTAAACCATTTGTTAATAACGGAGTTTTGGCCCTTTGTATCTTGAAACAATGCTTTTTTCTATAGGCACTTTTGTGTCTGGAGTCATATCTTGGAAGTGCTTTGGCGGATTTTATTGACAATTGGTATGAGTATATATATGGATAAGACGATGATGCATGCCAAATGGCATTGTACTACATCTGTTAATAACAGAGTTATGGCCTCTTTTTACTATAGGCACTTTTGTGTCCGGAGCCATATCTTGGAAGTGCTTTGGGGGATTTCATTGAAACTTGGTATGAGTATATATATATGGATAAGAGGATGATGCACGCCAAATGGTATTGTACACCATCTGTTAATAATGGAGTAATGGCCCTTTGTATCCTAGTATGTTCATCTGTCCGATTTGCACCCATCCTTAAACAAAATATATGTTGCGGGGGATATCAATTCTACGAATTTGCTTGTTACATTCTAGCTTCACATAAACATTACACATGCATATTTCCTTTGTCTCAACAACAGCACGCGAAAAGTATGCCGCTTACGTAAAACGTCACGTTACCACATGGAAAGCATGGATGTATTGAAATCTGTTTATTTCGGTTCAACATTTCGTTATTCATATAACTTAATTAAAAATTAATTTTCATTAAACATGCTGTATCTTTATCATTGAGGTCTTTTCGATGATTCATTATTGAAGCACTTAATTGTACTGTATACAGTACTGAGTAAACAGAAAATCCGGACAAAACTGGATTAAGTGTTGGGTGTTGTGAAAACACGCTGAGCAGGTATACTTACCAACAGTACAGCCCACGCAGAACCAACAAAGTCCGCGGCTATGCCGCGGCCAGAATCGTTAATACAGGCCGCACACAACGTATCGCGGAGGCACTGGGCATCGATCGTCCAACGAGGCCGAGTCTGTATTAACCTCGCATACTTTCGCAGAATAAATCCGCCGCATACGTACGCGGCGGATCGAGTGAAAAGATAAATTGCGACCCCATCAATTCCTTGTTAGATTCTGTCTGTGATGCAACTATATTGTTAAACATTTTAATTATATTGAACAAATAAAATGAAAAATACTATTATCTTGCAATTTAATAGCTAGTAATAATCCAACAAAATACTTTGCCTTTATTTACTATAAATGTGTTTTAAGAATTTCGTAAACACAATGCATTAGGAACTGTACAAGAGTTGGCACTAAACTTGTGTAAAACACTTGTTCAATTAAGCGTTAAACTCCACCTCCGTTCTCTAAAAAAGATTCAAAAGGCGGAGCTAAGCACGTGTTATTACAAAATTGGACGATTGTCATTGAGTAACTAACACACGGTTGGTTTAGCAGGTAAATTTCTTGACAAAGGAAGCCAATTTTGTCGGCACAAACGGTGTAACTTTATGCCTTCAGACAGGAAGCGGCTTTCCTTTGATGACGTCAAACTGTCTATTCACACAGACTGCGAATGTGTGCGATACTTTTAATAATGTCATTGATCCTTTGTTTACATGTTTAGTATAAATAACCACCTGCTAACATGAAAACTTTGGATTAAATTATCAAAATAAAAACAATAGTAATGTTGCAAACTGTGATTATATTAATTGGTTAGTATCAGTTAAAAAACGATGTTTTACTTGTAGTAAAACAACGAGTTTTCTATACAAAAACATTACCACGGGATCGGTCGATCTTGGTCGAATTCCATTTTTTTCATGGACAACCTTATAAGTCGATTAACTATTTTATCTATTTTGAATCCGCGCATATTAAATTATTTAATTATTTATGATTTTTAATATTATTATAATTGTTCTTTTACAATTTATTGACTTACTAATCATTTTCAAAAAAATTCTATTTTATGATGCGCATAGACTTGGCGTCATATCGCGGCTTGCCTCGGCATGTCGTGGCAGACAGATGCGAAGCATCGCGGCGAAATGCGACGTTCCGACTCAGCATCGACTCGTTGGGCCTTGACGCTGCGGATCGCGAAAATAGTTATTCCGCGTGGGCTGTACTGTATTGTGTAGACTGCGATGTTTTGACAAAAGGGTTTAACTAGTGCGTATGCAACTATTCGCCGATTATTTTGTTTGCGAATTGGAATTTTTTGTGAATAGGGAATTTTTTTTTGAGATTGGGAAAAATGGTCTCATTGGGAATGGTGCCGTTTTACGGTACCAACTTATATAGAGGAAAAACGCTGAGTTGACCCTCCTTATGTATACATAAATAGTTGACCCCTTCCCTGCATACCTCTTAGTATCCTTTCTTTGTGTATACTTTTTAGTCAACCTTCCTCACATATACTTGTAAGTTGTCTGTTTTACCATCTTGATACCTATGTGTATGTGTCCCTTTAATTTAGCGTGTACTTGTTAGTCAACTTTCTCTTTAATTTAGGGTGTACTTGTTAGTCAACCCTCCCTTTAATTTAGGGTGTACTTGTTAGTCAAACCTCCCTTTAATTTAGGGTGTACTTGTTAGTCAACCTTCTCAATTACCTACTAAGAGTGTAGCCATAAGTGCTATGTTAGATTTTGTTTAAAAATTTGTTATTATGCCCCCCTTCGAAGAAAAGGGGGTTTATTGTTTTGCACATGTCGGTCGGTATGCCGTCCACCAGATGGTTCCCGGATGATAACTCAAGAACGCTTAGGCCTAGGATCATGAAACTTCATAGGTACATTGATTATGACTCGCAGATGACCCCTATTGATTTTCAGGTAACTAGGTCAAGGTCACAGTGACTCAAAATAAAAAAAATGGTTTCCGGATAATAACTCAAGAACGCTTACGCCTAGGATCATGAAACTTCATTTCTACATTGATCATGACTGGCAGATGACCCCTATTGATGTTCAGGTCACTAGGTCAAAGGTCAAGGTCATGGCGACTCGACACATTAAAATGGTTTCCGGATGATAACTCAAGAAAGCTTACGCCAAGGATCATCAAACTTCATAGGTACATTGATCATGACTGGCAGATGACCCCTATTGATTTTCAAGTCACTAGGTCAAAGGTCAAGTTCACAGTGACAAAAAATGTATTCACACAATGGCTGCCACTACAACTGACAGCCCATATGGGGGGCATGCATGTTTTACAAACAGCCCTTGTTTTTAGTTTATTTCTCTATCCAGCTCTATAAATTGAACCTTATTTTTGTTATTCTCAATTTTAAAGTTTTTTGTAATCAAAAACCAACAAACCAATTTCCCAATTGAAGTCAAAACCAGGCCTTTTTTCCCAATCGAAATTGCCCCGGCCTCATTCCCAAAATGGTTTAAAAAAATAAGATTGGATTTAAACTCCGATTAACAAAAATCCAGAACTTCAATGAGGATTTATAACACTTCACCTTTACAATAAATGTGCATGCAAATTTAAGTATTATTCATGTAATTTTAATTATAATGATTATGCTTATTATTCTGTTTTTCCCGTGTCCAGCAAATGTTTGTATAATTATAAAAATATATATAGTTTGCTGAACATTGATACAGGAAAGGACTATGTGTTATGCAATAAATTAGAATAAACTTATTTAAAATTTAATTTAATTTTTTGAAAATAATGTATAATTTGATCCAAAGATATGCCCATTTAAACATGCCGTTTACTGTAAAATGATTATGATTTCTTGGAAATGAATTTTTGTTGATTTTGTGGGTTGAGCCATCCATATATTCAAGGTCCAATGAATAATAAGTTTAATGTTTTGGGGGTTATTTTTATGGCAAAAATCAGACATCCAGACATAAACGTGTCCACAAAGTAGTCATTTTTCTTAAACCATGAAATGTCATGCTGACAATATAAATGATTTTACAGTGTTCATCATGAAAAGCTGGTTCAATTTCAGCCTGAAGACCAATACAAGTTGGCTGACCCAATCTGTACATTCTTGTTTTCAATACTGGTGCTACTCACAACTGTTAATGTTCTTCGAGATACTGTCAGGATCATCATGGAAGGTACATATTGCCAGTGAAAGATCTAGAGTTAAATACCAATCTTTACCATGTATTAGGCACAACAATATACATGTGCACATGATTTTTTAATGCCATAATGGTTGTGCTTTATACAAGGTTAAGTATGGAAGCAGGCTTCCAATCAGCTGACTCTCTGGACTGAGTGGTTCATCCTGGGCTAATACGAATTGTTGTGTCCACTAGCATATCTTTTACATCGCCTTGTGCTCTTTTATCAATTCCTTATTATTCTTAACAGTGGCCTTTCTCTTGACCTTAGATTGGATACCAATTAGTGATAAACTGGTAGGATCAATTTCCTGTCCAATTGAATCAGCAACTTGTGCCCTTGTATCGATTGATTTTATTGCCCCTATATGCCTTAACTCAGGGTCCTTCATTTGACAATGTATTATTTGATTTCCATTAGTGGCAAACTGATGAGAAAAGGTGAAGCTTACCATTTTGAGTCCTGGTTCAATAAAATAATTATCCCCGGCCAGAGGCCCTCTTTCCGTGAGTCTGTCTGTCGGTCTGTCTCAAAATTTTCACGACTAAATCTCAAAAACTATATAAGATTTCAACATGAAACTTCATGGTCGTATAGATATCAATGAGGACAAGTGCCATGCATAGTAACTATAATCCTAAACTTTCTTAAATAAGAGTTATTGCCCTTTGTTGTTTTTGTATGATGTAACTTTTCAGGGCTAAATTTCATATACTATACAAGTTTTCAACATGAACTTCATGGTTATATAGATTTAATGAAACCTATAAAGCAGGTCAATAAAAAAGTGAAGGGTTATTGTTTTTACAACTTGCAATTCTTCTCATTGATATCTATATCAATGAGAAGAATTGCAATTTTAAAAACAATAACCCTTCACTTTTTTATTGAACTGCTTTATAGGTTTCATTAAACCTTTATTAAAGTGTATCAATGAGTTATTCTATAAGTAGTTGTGTACAGAGTTTCGCATTGCAAGCTTGGACAGAGATATCAATTCAACAAATTTGCTTGCTTTTAGTTTTGTTTACAAAGTTCTTGAAAAGAGTTTATTATTGTTGGCTTTTGCACAGGCTAATCTGAGATGACAATTTACGCACAAGCATTATGCCCTGTTTTCTCAGAACACGACACATTTTATGTTATCGCCCCTTTGATAACTTACCACTTATTGTTTCATTACAGGTGTGCCTCGGGACACAAACTATTTTGATATTAAGACCAATCTGTACAAGATAAATGATGTGAAAGCAGTTCACGGACTAACAGTGTGGTGTCTAACCTTGGAGAAAAATGCTCTTGCTGTGCATCTGTCTGTTGGTAAGTACTGTAAAATCATTATTATTTGTGGGACGTTGATTTTTTGTTGATTGTGTGTGTTGACCGATACACAAATTTAACACAAATATATCAATTGTTTTCGCATAAATCAGAAATCTATGAATTAAACTGTCAACAAAAAAGTCATTTTTTGAAAAACGACGAATCTTGCAGATGAATATAAATGATTTTACAGTATTTGTTTTTTTTGGCAACTTTGAAAATTGACAAATGAAAAAGTTCTTTGTGTAAGACATTATTTCCTAACCAATCAGCACACATTATTTACATGTATTTAATATGGCTAGGGTGTGATTTGATCATAGCCCAGAACTGTTTTCACTTAGCAGAGTTTAACACTTTCCCACTCGGATGCAAAGTGAAAATGGCTTTATTCATCCAGCATAAAAACCAGAACAGCCTGCGAGTACATGTAACTCGCAATCTGTTCAGGTTTTATGCTGTTTGCTTCTCATCAGTATCTTAGGGTTGGAATGAAGTCTTTAAAATTTGTAAGAAATGTCTTGAATTAAATGAGATTTTCTAAGTGACTACAAACGCCTCTAATTGCATATCTGAGAGGTAAAGGGTTAAACTAACGAAACTAACCTTCACTATTTCCAGACCCCTCAAGTGACCACCAGCATGTTCTCACCGAGGCCACAAATATGCTTCACAAACACTACAACTTTCTCCACACAACCATCCAAGTAGAGAACCACAATCCCAAACTGGTGGCAAAATGCAAGGACTGCACTGAGCTGAAAAAGTAGTTCCAGGAAAAAGTAGTTCCAGGAATATTCTTGAGAAGAAGAATTCAAAAAACCATCTAGTCCGAGAAGCCTATATCCAAACTGGTGGCACAATGCTTAGACTGCACTTAGCTGAAAAAGTAGTTCCAGGAAAAAGTAGTTCCAGGAATATTCTTGAGAAAATGAATTCAAACAACCATCTAGTCGGAGAACCATAATTCCAAACTGGTGGCACAATGCTTAGACTGCACTTAGCTGAAAAAGTAGTTTTAGAAGGGAAACATTTCTTTAAAAAAAAGTGGTTCTAAAAAGGTAATCCAAAGAAGTTTCTGAAGTGTTCTTGAAGTTGGTATAGATAAGTTGACCAGTCACGTCACTTGCAAAGTTTAGACTCCACCCACTGGTTGGCAAAAGGTGGTGGTATTCGTATTAGCGCATATACAAAAGGTTGACATTATGATAGTGTATATTTACAATAATTTAATACATTTAATTTTATGTAAATAATTGCATGATGTCTGCATGAAACATGAGTATGACAGAAAATGCTTTTTTAAACAATTACATTGTTGTTGTTACTTATTGTTTTTACTGATTATGAACTAGGGTATTGAACATAATGTACATGTTCGGTATATATGTGTTTAAAACAAAAAACTCTCTAGTTGACCCATCTTTGCGACCATTTTTTTAAAGAAGAAAACAACTTAGAAGTTAATGTAACTAAAACAAATAAGGATGTAAACGAACAACAAATATATTGATTCCATGCGTAACACAATAATAACTAACTGGAACTTGTATATGTCTGGAAAAATAACCTTATTACACATTAAATACATTTTCTTTATTTATGTACTTTGTGAAAACTTCATGTGTGCATCAATCTTGACACTCTTCGTGTGAGCATTTTAGTCAGGTGCTAAATTATACCGGTAATTAATCTATAATCCCACACTTCCCTTAATCACAAGCTTACTTTTATCCCAAACTTCCATTGATCCCAAAAGTCAAGCTCTAATTGTTATTTCTATTGTTCAACATTCCCCTAACATGTTTTTCATATAAAATGCCTAGAACTTTGTACATTACTCATCTCTGTGAATTGTTATTGTTTTATTTTGTCTTATTTCAATGTTTCATGATATTTGATTGCATTATGTCTTTATTAGCCATCTTTGAGTTCCATTTAAATGTGTTCAAAGTTTCATTTTGCCCACATTTCAGTACAAGACTTAATGGGTTTAGTCTTGAGGCAGCTCTTGTTTGTTAAATTATCAACTTTTATTCTAACTTAAACATTCAGTTCATACCTGATTAAGATGGGTTCTGATAAATTTGGATTAACTGTTTCTGAGAAAGTATTGCTTACAAAATAACACTTCATGTATTAAACAGAATAAAAATGCTAATGCAATTTTTATTTTCAAAACAAATGTTGAGCTTGACAGTTACTTGGGTTAAGTTTTTCTTCAAACAACTCCGTCTGAACCCTTAGACAGATGTAAACAAAACTTCACAGGAATGATCCTTGTGTGACCCTCTTTCAAAGTTGTTCAAATCATTTCAGTCTGTTTTATATGTTGGTCACCAGAGCTAAAAAATAAAATAAAATGATATCTTCTTAAATCTTATCTGAAACCAAACGGTCAGGGGTTTAATATTTAGTGTGTAGCATTTTGAAGTGGTCCTTTACTTAATTTTTTCAAATCTCGCCAGCGGGGTTGAAAATGGCCTCGCTCCAGGTGTCACATGATTTATATAGACATATATAGCGAAATAACTTTAAAACTCTTCCTCTCTAACACAACAAGCCCAGATGTTTAATATTTGGCACATAATATAATTCGGTGATCCTCAAACAAGTATGTTCAAATGATGACCTTGGGCTCAAATTGGCCCTGCCTAGGGTGTTACTTGTTTCCTTTATATGTATATAGTGAAAACTTAAAAAAAAAATCATCCCCTGAAACTGCAAAACTCAAAGATTTGGTATTTGGCATTTAACATCGCATGGTGGTCCTCTACCACACCATTTTTGTTCAAATCGTGTCCTTTTGGTCAAAATTGGTCCTACCCTGGGGGTTCTTGTTTCTATTATATCATTATACTTAAATTGCAAAAGTTAAACAAAAATCTCTGGAACCAAATGCTGAGAGATTTGGTATTTTGAATTGACATATGATGGTCCTGTGTTCAAATCATGCTCACTGGTCAAAAATGGCACCTTCAAATTATGTCCCCCAGGGTAAAAATTGTCTTCACCCTGGGGGTAACTTGTTTCTCTGATATGTATATAGTGAAAACCCAGAGTTGACTCCTTTATATGAATGTAGTGAATACGTGTACACTAAAAATATTTTCTTCTGAAACCTCAAGGCTTGGATGTTTGCTTTTAGTTATGTAGCATAATATGATGGTGCTTTACCAAGTTTGTTCAAATCTTGTCCCTGGGGTCTTAATTAGCCCCAGCGTGGATATTTATTGAATATAACAACAAGACCACCTGAGGCTAGGATGTTTCCCTTTAAGGTGTGTTGCGGCAATTTATTTAACAGAGGATATATTTATAGCAACACCGATGATGCTATTATTATCACAACCCAATATATTTGTTATCAGTATCATCAAAAATGACCAAGTTGGGTCATAATACAAAGGTCAGTGGTTTGAGCCCAGGTTCGGTAAACTTTTTTACCTTTTTTTTGTCTTTTATTTCATTCTTGTTTTTTACTGGAGATGTTTAGTCCTTTGTTTACATTTATCGATTTAAAGCATTTAATCATGAACTTCAAAACCTGTCGAAATCTGTGAACAAGTCCCTGTAAGTTATTGATGATTTATAAGGTCAGTTTAATTTTTGATACTGTATGGTCTTATGTTTGTGATTAAATATTGTATTATTGTTGTTGTTTTTTGGTAAGCTGTTGTGATCCCAGTTAAGATTGTTAACAATTTCTAATGTTTATGCATATTTCAAGCAATATATGTACTGGTACTTGGGTTTTGCTGTATATTATGAAATTTGACATAGATGGTAGGGATTGTTTAAAAAAGAAAATCAGTGTTAAAAGTGTGGTGACCCCAATTTTTTATTTTTGTTGTATGATAACAACACGAAGAAGAAAATGTTTGAACAGTTTCGCAAAATTCTATATGACAGAACTTTTTTAAATTCCATTTATGTGGTTAAAAAAGTAAAACAAATGACGTTTTTTTGTGTGTCATTAACATTTAAAAAAATAAATTTCTTAAAATTTAACTTGTGTACTCCATTTTATTGGTAGTTTTTGGTTTAATTAAATTGTGTTTGATGTATCTTAGCTTATATAGAATCTACATGTTGCCAATTTCATAGATTAATAATTATTTTTTACGCAATTAGAGATTTTTCAGTTTTTATTAAAAAGTAAATGTTATATAATGGTGAATAAAATCAAAACAAGGCCAGTGACCCTATGTTTTTATTTCATTTTTCATATAGTATTTGTATGTATTATTTAAATATAAATTTTCAACAAAATCTATTAAATGGAAAAAAATCAGCAAAACTGCAGCAACACCCCTTAATTGCTAGAGTGCAAACTTGTGAACATTGTGAAACTTTCTCAGAACATTAATGTTAGTCTAATGATTTTTAAAATGGTTTACGAAACATCACAAAACCTGCTCAGCATTGTTCCGTTGGGTCTCAGGTGAGCAAGCTAGAGTCCTTAGCCCTCTTATAATATTCACTTCATCAGAGCATTTCATTAGTTATAAGTTTTATTACACCTCAAAGGCATCCTACATTCAAAATAAAATTGAAGTGATTCTTAAGCTGTGTTGACTTAAATTACTAAGTCATCATTATACCCCCATTACCATTGGTAATGGGGGCTATATAGGAGTCACTTTGTAGGTCTGTCTGTCGGTCTGTCTGTCCCAAAATTTCATCTGATCTTCACCAAACTTGGTCATAAGTTGTATGTAGATGATGTCTAGGTCAAGTTTGAATATGGGTCATGCCGGGTCAGAAATGGCCATAAATGAGCTTGTCCTGTCTATAACTATGTCGTTCATTGTGAGAGATTAAAATCATTTGGCACATTTGTTCACCATAATTGGACGGTGTGTCGCGCGAAAGAATTACGTCGATATCTCCAAGGTCAAGGTCACACTATGAGTTCAAAGGTCATAAATGAGCTTGTCCGGGCCATAACTATGTCATTCATTGTGAGATTTTAAAATAACTGTACATTAATTTTGTTCACAGTCCTAGGATGGCGTGTCATGCGAAAGAATTTAAGAGTTCAAAGGTCAAAATGGCCATAAATGATAATGGCATAATAGTTCTTAAAAATTGCCATAAATTAGCTTCTCTTGTTTTGTGAGACAGCATGCAAAATAGTCTGTGTCAATGCAGCATGTGGGGGTATACGTCACGTCTGTGACAAAGCTCTAGTTATTTATGTATTCAAAATATTTGCATTTGCTAAACAGAACTTTAATGTTTATTTAGAAAATTACTATGTCATCATTTATAATGTATAAGTTGTTTTTGCATCTGCTGTACAGAATTATGTTTATTTTAAAACTTACTATGTTATCATTAATTATGTGTAGATGATTACTGCATGTGCTGCCGAGACTTATAATGTGTATTTTTATTACCTATTACAAGGGTTTTCACTTTGTACAAGACAGCTTTAGGCATAGTTTCAACTGTTGCCCCAACCCTTGTGTTCTTTTTTGTGCATGTATGTATTAAGCTAACATAGTTTTCAATAGTTGTAGTTCAATTTAAAATAGTATTAAAAAAGCAAATAAGACATTTTTTAGCTGACAAAGTCAAGCAGAAACAAAGTTTCAAAATAATACAATCTTGCCTTGTTATTTGTTATGTACTTTTTCATATTCAAGAATTTTCTTATGAATCTATTAAATCTGGGAAAATTGGATTTAATGCACGTGCGGAAAGTTTCACAGTACGCGAAAGCTTATCAGGGACGGCACTGTCAGCTTATATGCTATTTTTCTCATACAGGACGTCTTTTATTAATTACAATTCAGTTTATGCGGAAAGGGTCGTCCCTGATTAGCACGGACTCATCTGGGACGGCACTGCGTACATGCATTAAGCCCGGTTTTCCCAGAGCGAGGGTCACATAGTTTTTTGCTGAGTGGTGTTGCTACATAGCTGTAGTCAATGATATATTAAGTATGGAATTCATTGCATTCCCGGTAATCATGTTATGTTTACATGTTTGCTAATCAGAATTTATTTTTATAATAAAAAAAATATTATTGAGATCTTGGTCCTTCCTTAAGGACCCAGATTTTATTTGTTGTATCATTATATATATATATATATACATTACTTACTTGTTGTTCCTTTTGTTTAAACTGTAAGAGAAAAATCTGTCAAAACAACAAATTATTGTGATAATAATTCGTTGCAAAGATATGTAAGCAATAATGTGATATTTAAAGTAATATAATGTTGCCAAAAAACACACAAGCAAAACAAAACTAGACTATTTATTTTTTCTAATATAAATCTATATGTGTTAAATCAAGTTCATAATATTTTATTTTAGTCTATGTAAAATATCTGATATGTAATGATAACTGTACAAGGGAGTTAACTCAGGCTAGGATCTTTTGGTTGAGGCAAACCAAGTTTTCTCCCCTAGTCACAATTTTTGATATTTTTCATAAAAACGCAATTTTATAAATATGTTAAACCTTTTTTTCATACCGAAGAATTGGGATATGTATATTTTATTTTCGTTGTGTTGTGTTAAATAATGCAACAATATTTTTATTGTTTAAATCATTGAATGATTATTTTGAAAAAGCTTGTGATTTTCTAATATTTCATAAGCATGTTCCATGTTTTTTTGAAAAATGTTCTTCTTTTTATAATCTAAAAAAATATTTACATTTGATTTGTACTTTTCATGCTTGTAGTATGACACTGTTCTTAACTTTCAACAATAATTGACTGAACTTTAAATGCATCAAATTTAAAGAATTGAAACTAAAATAATTGATTAAACATTTCATGCCTCAAATTTAAATAATGGAAACTAAAGAAATTGATTAATTTTTCATTCGTAAATTTTAACGAGAATATCTGTACTTAGTGTTGATCAATGCTGGTACAGATTATTGCTTTAAAACAGTTGGTTTAAAAAAAAAAAGGAATCTCTTTCTGAAAGAGCATATAATTATTGGTTGTTATTATTTATGTCTCTTTTGTTCTACATAAACTGCATTGTTGTTTTTTGCTTACAAGTTGGACCCCTTAATTTGTTAAATATGTATCTCAGATTTATTGGTGTTCAAAATAAAAGCAGATATATTTATTAAAGATGAAAATATTTTAGATATATTTATGCCTTTTTTTACTGAGTTATTCAAAATCAGCATTTTCGGAAAGAGGGGGATCAGATTAATAATTATATAACTGTGTCAATATGAGCCTTGTTCTTGGAAATCTGCGCGAAATGCATGTGTGTGAAGTTCAGATTAGCTCTTTCCGCTTTTATGGTATTTTTGTTTAAAGGAATTCTCTTTATGCTGAAAGTTTCGTCCCTGATAGCCTGTGCGTTTTTTTATCTGGGACGACACTTAACGCACCTGCATTAAGTCTAGTTTTCCCAGAACACGACTCAACATAATCTTTATGCCTGGAATCCGCCATGAATCTTTAAGGAGCCTTTGGACAGATAATACGTTATACAATGTACTTAACAACAAACATCTTTATAGATCTTGTTATTAAATGATTACTTATCACCAAGGTCTGTTCCATTAGTGCTCAATACAAAAATTACTCTCATATAGTGATAAATTGTTATCCCCGGGGACTTTTGCATGCTAGGGAAGTGCAATCGCAAGAATTGTAAAATCAGTATGAACTTGTGAGCAAAGAAACGTAGGAATTAGTCTAAATCGATTTACAGTTCCAGGAATAGGTTTGCAAAGGGTTATAACTGTTCATACACGTATAAAACATTGTAACGTTTGCATAACAAGCTCGTGCAAATTTTCCAGTGCTTCTGTTGTTTTGTTTTTAAGAGATTGCACAGTCTTGATCAAACGAATGAAAAAAGCAGACGATTAATTGCAAAGATCACGGAGGATTCCGGAGATCGTCGATGTCTCGCGATTGAAATCAATATATCTTAACGTAGGATTCTGAAGATAGCCGCTGTATCACGCTTGAAATAAATCCTTCTTACGGAGGATTCCGGAGATAGTCGATGTATCACGATTGATCGATCACTATCTCTTCCTTATCATCATGTGTCGGTGGTTTAAGCTCCTAACGCAGGTGTTTCTGTTGATAGTTTAGACATTATTACGCCAACAGCAACCGCTATGGCAAAACAGTTGAACTAGATTTCTTCTGCAGATATTTTGCAACTGGCATTTTAAGTCGGAAAAAAAAGATCTACGCGAACATATATTTTAAAAACGCATATTTTTGTTTACACCAAGGACCTATACAAACAATATATTGTATAGGTCACTGTTTACACCCACCTGCTTTGCTGCTACGATGTTTTAGTATGACAAAAATACACAGCCTGTGACGGGGGCGATTTACCCCACGAAGGGATCAGACATTCCTTAAGCTATGCATTACACAATGTTAACTCTTAACTGTCGTTGATTTCCCGTAACATATAATTTATTAAGTAAGTGGTAATTTTGGATGCCACATAGTTTGTTCACATTTCTGTGTCTAAATACAGACTTTATCAATCGGTGAAAATCATTTCGACTAACAAAATGATTATTGGACACTGGTCATCCCGAAATTGTCATTAATAATAGCCAGCCTATTGGTCATGATAATAAGCGATCATTTTTTTTCAAATGGTTCTGCTAATTGATATCAGTATGTTAAAAAATGCATACATATTGCAATAAATTAATTATGGACTCTTCGTCGGCATGTAATTGGCTTAATTATGTGTGATTTATTAATTGAAAAAGCCATCAAACTATGAAAACAAGGCGAGGAATGGCTCATATCGGAAGGGCGCATGTCCGTCAAAATTATCGGGAAGACATTGTCCGAGAGGGCCCGTGTCCGGCTCCCGAAAGAAATCCCTATTATGCAACTCGCTGTTTTTATATACCTTCTTACCATTCTAGCCGGACTTCTTTTGTCGGCATATATAAAGCCTAGAGAACATGATTGGAATCTGTTTTCTATAATGATAATACTTGTAGTCTAATACACCAAAATAAAGATAATCGAATTTTCAAGAAACAAAATCGTGAGAGTGTTTATAGTAAACTAATATTACGCTTGTCACTTAATTGGTCAGCTGTTTCGCATCACACACAAGCTCTGCCTATCGTGTGATACGTCATAACACAAGCCACTCAAGTGGTGCCTGCTATTAAAAAACCACTGGAGTTTGAAATTCTATCCATAAAGCTAATCTTATGGCTCATTAATAAAAAAATACCCCTAAATAGTATTCTCTATACACTACATAGGGGTACATTTTTATTAATGAGCCATTAGATTAGCTTTATGGATAGAATTTCAAACTCCTGTGTAAAAAAAAACATTTGATGTAACGTCACCTAAAGATGTTTTGTGTTATAACGTTTATCATGTTCACATAATAACATGGTCGAAGGTGTTGTCTATTAGAGATGACCTTTGGTCTAGAATTCGGCATTATTTCTCGTTTTGAAACAGTATTAGGTGTTGAATTGTAACAGTTGCAAATGTAGCAAGCATTCATGGTGGCCTCACGATGCAATGACCATAAAATAATCATCATTTGATATTGACCTAATAAAACTGTAGAACTACAATGGAACACTTGCAAAGTAGTGTCCGTTACGACGGTAATACATGTTCCTTGTAATCGTTCGTTTCCTGTTATAGTTTAATTGAATTCATTACGACGTTCGTTCATACAACTACACGACATAGGCATCTATCCTCACACGTGGGGTAAACACCCATCAGACTACCAGTACATTTCATCTTTGTTGATACAATTATAATTCCAAAAGGTTCATTTAAATCCCGAGAGTAATTATTAGTTAAAACAGTATACCATCGCATATGTTTGGCAGTTTTTATGCGTTCGTAATTATTGGAAATATGTGGAATCCGTATAAGAACTCACAGATTAACCTGAAGATTAATCGGAAAACCAGCCTTACCTCCTGGAGTGGTTGGTATGTATCCCTGCCATATCTACAGTGTAGCGGAATGACCTAAAGAAACTAGTTTGCGTTTTCTCTTTACTTTTTTAAATAGTTTATCTTATATTCTTTTTAGCTTTTTCACAATTACAACTTTTGAATTGCCGGGCAAACATACGACACAGCCGCGCGTGAAATAACCAACGGAAAAAGACCGATGCAGAGCGCACATTTTGCACACAAATCTCGACGCTTTAATTGTAACAGTAGGCTGCGAAATAGGTTTGCATGGGATCAACGAATGTTTTCAAAATGGTCTTATTTACTAAAGACCACCTGGTACTTTGAACCTGTAACCGTTAAAAACAAACACGTGAATTTGTTGTTGACATTTCAATACAGTTGAGTATGTTATACGTGGCTTTCGTTGGGCATTTAATTATTCAATGTATATATTGAATTGTTGTGTTGGTCGCAAGCATCGGAACATCGTAGCCGTCTTATATTTATTTTAATTCATGTTCAAGTATTTGATCTTTATTTATAAACGTTTTTCGGCGTAGCTGTTTAACCTAGCTTTTCACCTTAAATGACCTTTACATAACGCCAGCAGACATGAATGGGTACACTTCATTTATTCCATTTGCTGATTTGAGCATAATCGCCCGGAACATTGGCAATATCACCGCGTCTTTGTAGTACATGATGTAACACTGTTCAGTGTAGGACATGCGGACTACTCTAACAATCTTCCAAAAATCGCCATCTTGGATTTTTAATCGAGAAAGCATTGCTATTGTTTGCGAGCGGTTTGTATAACTTATTTCACTGTTATTGAAACGATTGTAGATTTAAATAAGTGGCAATAATATCAAAGGTATTTATGTCTGTAATCGTTGTTTATGTTAACGTGTATATTTTGTATCATCGCCTTGTTTTTGAAGTGTACATATTTTTCGGATTTCGGACAGCTCGTTCATTCTTCTTCTTTTTCCCATTAATTGCAGGGCTCCTCTGGAGCATCGGCGCAATTTGACAATTCAATGAGTCTTGGGCCTAGGTAGAATCAGTACGTGGTGTCTTTGGGGGAGATTTAAAGAACGCTCACACAGTGGGGATCGAACCCGTGACATTGAGTGTTATTGTTGTGGTTTTCGTGAGAATTCGTCATATAACCAATATTACAGTGAACAATAATGCTTTTTAGGTGTTTATATAGATAATTTAAACGTTTCTTGTTTTTATAATTTACCCCATTTCTTTCATACGTTAAATTGCACAAGTAACAGACACAAAGTTAACATATTTGAATCATACTTTTAGTTATTCTTCAACCCTTAGTGCACATCCTGAAAAAAACTTTATTATTTATTTGTTTTTGTTTTCGACGATATCTCGTTTTTCAATCTTCTCTGTTGCTTTCTTGCGTGCATTGTTCACGTGTTATCGCGATGACTATTTTATTGTTTCCACAGACACCACAACACGAATATTAACTTCGGAAAACCCTTTAAGCTACCTAAATAACGTACGTGCGTTCAGGAGTCAAGCACGCCGTAACGCCGCATCGTACAATTTTCACAGCAACAGGTAAATTTTAACTTCATGAACTCCGGCAGCTTTATGTGCAGTTCCCAGAAGTAGAGGAAATACGTGTGAATGTGTTTACGCGAGCTACTCGCCTTTGTTTGTCAGGATATTTTTGGGATTAAGAGATGGACTGATTCGTAAAATTTGAAGTGGTAAGCGTTTTCGTTTGTGTTTTTCTTTTTTCAGATTTTGTGCATAAATGTCAATTTTGTTTGGCCTTCGTTGCATTGATGATCAAAATGCGAGGTTACCTGTAATTTGATTTATTTAGCAATGGTGCAATTATTTAGGTCTTCATGTTATGTCATGGTGAATAGTCTAATTAATGGGTATTCAAATAATTGTGTCTTTTAACGCCAATGTCGAGATACTTTTCACAGCTTTCGTGACGTAATATAGTGACTATTCCAATAAATATTCGACTCTTCAAAAATGCTGGATAATGAAGTACCTGTCGTAGCCTTGTCAGTCCCAAAAAACAGACTGCAGAAACTTTGTGAAATTTAAAAGTTGTTACATCCTTGTTCTTCATCTTTCATTTAACCAAGATTCACAAACCTGGTTTTAAATTTATTGAATAGTTTTAGAATGACAAGCAATGTCTATAAAGTGAAACGTAGGAGCAGAGTAACATATTGAATATATATATCTCGAACTTCGTGTATAAAAAACAACTCCATAAGTGTACATTATGTCGTTATATATATATCGAAAGTACTCAAATGAAAACACAATAATTCAGACAGAGATGTTTTTTTTTTATGAATGGAATATCGGTTACACCTTACAATCAAACACAATTTAGGCGAAATACTTTCATCACAGTTGTTATACGTGCATATTTCGTCTGAAACCCTTGCGTTTGTTAAATTGTGTTTAGTTTTCGTAAAACTCTCACGTGCACACATTCCAAACAAAACACATATTCTTAACTCTCCTAAGATTCTCGTTTATAAAATATGCAAACACTATTTTGTTTAAATGAATGATGCACTTATCAAACATGTACACATTTACAATTACGTGCACCACAAGTTCGAAAATAAACAAAAACAATCATCGTTATGTTTTCTTAATTAAAGGCGGTGATCCCAGTTTTATTATTTGTGTTTGTTTTTCCGGTGGCCTATCTAATCGGACAATTGGTGTATGGTCTTTTATAATTACCTAGTAGTGAAGATATGATTTATATAATGTCGATGCATTTCGAGTTTTACTTTATGTATATTTAACCGCAAAGGTATTGCTTATTACCAATGCCATTAACAATTGTGTGCATAATGCATCAACGATGTTTCTGGCAAACGAAGCAATTGTTGTTGTTCTTTCTTTGCTGTACGCCTTTATCTCTGCAATCTGTTTCCGGTGTATGAAGCCAGTTATCATTGATATATGATGTTGTGCTGTTGACAGCGTCTGGAATACACGACTTGTCGTAAATAAGCGCTGTGTATTTGTTTGCAAAATACAAAGTTATACGCTGTTGTTGAGAATGGGAACATATGTTTTGTACAAAGTAAATGTGATTACAAATGTAGTATTTACAGTAGCGTGTTGTTAAATACGAATTGATACACTAGCTTAGAGGATGATAACATATATGATGTCTTGTGTAAGTACAATCTGTTGTTTTAAATAAATTATGTATGGGATTGCGATGGCGGGCATTTTGAGGGAATTTAGAAACAAGAAATATCTTCTATTTTAAAGAAAATCAGCGTTGAAAATAATGTTAATTTATTTATTTTTTCCTTAAATATACAACTACAAAAAAAAGATCGGACACCAGATTGTTGGGACACCAGATTGCGCTATTGTTCGCAAACCTCGACCCATAATTTGTTCGATATTTACTCGATCATTATTTATTTAATATCTTAACCTTGAATAATGGGTTCATGAACCACCATATATTTTCGTCATTGAAAACAACCTGTAAACTACAGTACGTTACATTTATTTATGAACTGTCAGGCAAATTTAACAAAACAAAACAAGTGATGTGTTTGAGAAACACATTGTCCACTTTTGAGCGATTTTGACCCATATATTTGACCTTTGACCTTGAAGGATGACCTTGACCTTTTACCACTCAAAATGTGCAGGTCCATGAGATACACATGTATGCCAAATATCAAGTTGCTATCTTCAATATTGCAAAAGTTATGGTCAATGTTAAAATTTGTGCAAATAAACAAACAAACAAACAGACAGGGCAAAAACAATATGTCCCCCAGTATAGACTTGGGGACATCAAAAAAATGTAAGAAAATAATAGCAAGAGTAAACGATTTGTTTTTCAAACCTGTCAAATGTATTTTTATTGTTTTGATTTATTCGTGTATATATAAGTACAGTTCATACAAAACATTAAAGGCACAACCTTTAATAATTTGATTGCAATTATCACAGATTTTGAATCACAATGCATTGATATATCACATTTTTAAATCACTGTCATAGTTAATCAGTTACAATCAGTTACAAATAACTAGTCATTATATTTGGCAGAGACATGAAATAACAAAAAGTTACAAGCTGTTGAATACAAGACATGATATATATAACACAGGAACATTTAGATGTATTTATGTTAAGCAATATATAAAACGCATCATTCGTATCGTATTGAAACTTGTGCATTCATGGTATGTGCATTAAATAATATTAGTAGAGTTACATTTTAAAGCATGACTGTGCTCAACTAATTGATGTGATTGTGAGCTTTTGACTGTTAAATAACTGTCGGCAACTGTTCAGTAACTAACTGTTCAATCAATGACATGGGCACTATCGCACAGCTGTAGTGGGCAGCTTCACAAGTTGTCTTAGGCAACACAAGGAAAGATACAATATACGCGCCATATATTCACTTTTATTCCACACAAGCATCAATGATAACGTTCATCAATTTAGCGTTCTATTCTCAAGCGATCTATCAATCTAGCGTAAACATTAGCGTTGTCAATAGCGGTTATCTGAAAGTCAAACATTCATAACCTCAGTAAAATATAAAAATACAAACGAAATATTCATACACACGTATAAACAAATATTAACAAAAACAACAGAAAATATATTTAACAAATAATCAAGGGAATCCTGCAGCTATTGGTGTAAACAAATTCATTACTCAAATGAAATACTGATGAATTTACCTTAAACATAAAAGATGAAATTATACCAGAACTAAATTATTTGAACAAAAGTAATTTCTCCGAACGTAGGCAAACAAAACAAAAATAACTTACTGAACAATGCCATCTGTGCCCAAAGCGTTGTGAAACAAAGATATACAAAATCGTACTTTACTGACGAAAATCTAAAAACCAACTGCACTCTGAAAAGGCGGCAAATTTTGCACTTGCATATGATTATTATTTCTAGGGACAGTTTGACCAACCAAAATGCAGGAATCGCCTTTCAATGGATAAGTTCAAAGTTCATCTTCTAAATATGGAAAGCACGCATCACTCTCGTTACCCCTACTCTTTGGCATGAACCAGGCCACAGTAGAATAACATTGCCGCGGAGAGTTGACATGATATAGGGCTATCAAAAACGATAACCCAAATAATTAGAACTTGTACTAACATTCGCAGTCTGAAACAATGACAAATAGAAACAAAGTGGAACTTCAGCTGCACCAGCAGGAGTGAAACCGTATTGTAGAACGCGATACTTTATTTATGGCAAGGGAGCTATTGCTTTAAAGTGCGACACAGCATCATAGCACGAGACATAACACACATATACGCAACAAACTCAATCAAAGCGCTGAATGCACTGANTCTTTAAATTATTGAGCAACAATTTTGCCGACATGACAGACTTTTAATGCATTATGTCTTAGGGCTTAATGCATATGCATTAATTGTCATCCCAGTACCATAAACTCTATTTAAACGAAAAACACCATAAAATCAGAAAGTGTCGTCCTTGATTTGCTTGTGCGCATCAGTGTGCACAGGACACCACTTATTTGACATGCATTAAGCCCCGTTTTCCCTGAACACAGCCAATATGTACAGATTTCAATGACAAACTTGCCAATGTCGTGGCACAAGCTGTTAAACCCTATTGATTACATACACATACTCACTGCCTGCAATGTACCACCAGTGGTGAAGTTTAAACAGGATAATCAGTGTGCACAGGCAGATGCAGTGGTTATCGTTCTTGCTGTAGCTAAGACCATGCGATTTGAAAAACTCCCTCTTAACATTAGTTGTTCTTGCGAACAACTAAAAACGCGAGTTTAACGTCATGAACCACATTTCTTACACCGCACATCACTTAACGAAACGTGTTTACATAATTTAAAATAAACAAAATAAAGGTGCACTTATAAACAAGTATTAAGAAATCATACAGCTCAACCACAAATCAACAATGCATGAATACATATATATTAATAATATTCGTCTGTATCAACACAGTTGCGAGCTATTTATAGAAAGCAGCTCTCTTTTGGGAGTGTTTTTACTCGCACGCTAGAATCTAATGACCGGTTGGTAAATCAGTTTCAAAGCGCAATACTATATGTACGAATCCCGGACATTGATTCCTGCGGACAATGGTTCAAAGCCATTTTGGACTCAGGCGGACTTTGGTTCCCACGTTATTTTGACAAACTTGACAATGGTTCCTTCATTTCGCAGTATTATATAGCACAATCTTAATCAAATTCGCAGGTGTTCACAAACATTTATCTGGTTTTGTATCTTAACATATTGCTCTTTAGCGTATGCTGAGAAGAATTTTCATTGCTTATTTAATGTAAACCGACCGTCGGTGACTTATCTAGAGAAACTGATTAGCGTTCAGGCTTTCATCCAAGATTTAGGTTCACTATCTCATTTATATCAGCCTGACATGGAGAGATGACTTGATATATACAGTTACACCGTGCAGCAATTTAGCGTTCTGTCCAGGAAAAATCACACAACGATTTAATGCTGACAGATGCAAAACCTGAGTTGATATATGTGGTTCAAACAGACACTGTTATATTTTTTATCATAAACACGTTTAATGTTTTTTGGTTAAACTTTATAACTTAACTGAACAAATATGTATTAGAGTGTTGCGTGTTAAGTCAAAGTTTGTTTTGACGCATAATGAAAAAAAAAACGGGCTTAATGCAGTTCTTACAGGCTAATCAGGAACTAGACTTTTTGCGTTTCAAACAAGTCCCTTAAATCGTTTCTATGCGCAAAGGGTCGTCCATGATTAGCCTGTGTGGACTGCTTAGTGTAATCTGGGACGATACTTTACGCACAAGCATTAAGCCAGTTTTCAAAGAGCACGGCTAATATATAAAACACTGCATTTCGTATATGTGTGTTGTTGTCTATTGAGCTCACACATGTCAGAACGCATAAACATTTATCGTCGCTAACTTCAATACGCAAGAGGCAAAAATATATTATATTATTTATATAATTATCTTCGTGTAAATACGTAAGCAGACTTTTCTATCTGTAAATATGTGATTCTGTAATGTTTCCTCTATATACCTACATAATAAGAATTGATCAACAATCTCATCCATAATTCTTTTCTCTGGGTGAAACAGTAACAGAAATATCAAACTATGCTAGGAATTTAGAGAAAAACTAAATACAAGGTTTGCCTGGTAATTGAGTGATAATACTTTTACAAATTGCCCATTAACCGGTCAAGAATAACAACTCTGGTACATGATAAGCTCTATGGGCTAAAGATTATGAATTCAATGTTTGACGGAAACGACTGCGCAAGTCTAGTTAACGGCTAACAATGTCAGCTCTATTTTAGGAGCTTGCTTTTAATAACAAGACGAAAAACACAAATAATATTGCCTTTGCATCTTAGAAAGGAAGATCTTACACAATCACATTTCTTAAACTGTGGCTGCCGACTTTGAACGGTCAATACAAAGCGTTGATGGTTGTAGCCGATATACGGGCTCGAAACTCGTGTTTGCCAACATCTTTATGACCTTGATCCTGTTTTCTAACGCCCTCTACACAATCACACATGCATATCGTACGTTGTTTGGAATGTCTATTTTAGAAACACGGCTTTCGTTAGATATCTTACGCAACTGCTTAGCACAGATATTTTTGTTTGTGGTGTAGGTTTTTTTTTTAGAAATGAATTAATCATGTTACCATCGTTCTGGGAAAACTGGGCTTCGTGCATGTGCGTAGTGTCGTCCTAGATTAGGGACAACACTTTCCGCCTACACTGGATTTTTGTTTTACATCATTTTAACGAAAAATACGGCTGCACTGGTGATCTGGAAAGACACTTTACGCAAGAGCACTAAGCTCAGTTTTATCCAGAACTTTTAAATTCATTCAGCCAATTTAAATCATAACATCCAATGTCAACCTCCTTTTTAATACTTCTACAACTTATTATCTTTGGACGATATATTATTTTACAAATATATATCTATGTGGTAATAACCCTTATAATTATGCATTTCATAACCTACGATTTCATCTCTTACAATTATATCTTCAACAAAACGTTAGTTTTTTTTAAATATTAGACGAACGTTCGTACGCATAGAAAAATATAAACTTGAAGATAATGCATACATAGTTATGTCAGCTATCAATACCTCAATGTCGTTTCGGAAAATATAATTAATTTATAATTGCAGAAGGTAAGTCGAAGGTTGATCTAGATTGTGTTGGTTTCCAGCTCACCAATGTTGTCCGCGAAATCACGTTGTATCCATGTTTTTCATGTTGAGAAATTGAAAATAACATAGACATCACGTTTTTCGGCAAATACCTTTCATTCATGAATGCATTTCGTGATGACTTTATTGCGATGTTGTATAATTATAATCATTATTAGCTTACCGCTTATAGACTAAGTGCTCGCATCTGTGCTTAATAAAGGCAGATGTTAAAGTAACTTGAGATCTGACATTATCATTCATATCATAGTTGCACCAATGTACTCGTAAAACGTTGTCGCTAAGAAAAGGTGAACAGTTTAGTATATAATTATACATAAAATGGAACATAAACTGGGTCATAAGACTAAGGGTCAAAAGGTCAGAATGTTTAAGTATCTTGGCTCGTATTCACTATCCAATTCTTAGAAACATGAACAAGAATAAACTTAGAACCAAGCAAAAAAAGTCCAGCGTTTGAATAAACCGATATACAGGCTACCACGGGTCATAATGTCCTTAACAGAACATTCTACACGAAAAGTAATGTATATACAGGCAGTTAATGCTAAGTTGAAGAAGATTCTTTATTCAAAGACATAAATAAAAGAATTGTTTAGTGAATAGGCTCCCTAACCTGCAGATAGTTTGCTTCTGTCTTTAAGTCTCCGTTTCATTGCTGATATTAGACTAATAAATGCCCCGAAAACAAATTAATGTACATTTTTATGGCAATTTGTTGTAGATAAATCCGTTTTTTTACATCTTACCGAGTTACATTTGCTCGTTAAGGTTTGAAAAAAAAAGATAAAACATGTCAAACAAAAACAAAATTAAACACATCGAAATATAAGATCTATTCAATGTTTGACTTAAATGTCTTTATAAGTCTACGTTCATCCAAATTTTGATTGTTTCCCTGAAATTTCTGTTGACTGAAAACAATCTTTAAAATAACGAAAGTTTAGGTATTGTTGCTTCAAATAAGATATTACTATTCGTGTATGAAATGGTTATTATTTAATGTTTCCAAAAGATGCCAAAAGCGAACGTTATTTTGTATGTTTTCGTTTACTTTATTTTTCAAAAACTGACCGGAAATGATGAAGCTACATAGAATACCGGAGAGATTACTACTGTTAAACAAAATTTACTCTATTTTCTATGACGGAATGGCGTAGCACATACCAAGTCTCTATTTTTTAGGACGGAATGGCGAATCACACATCAAGTGGTTGATCTGCATCGCCGGAGAACATATCTGTTTTCTTTCACGTCTGCTGATATGATTTTTATTGCTTATTTAATGTTAACCGACCATCGATTACTGATAAGCGCCCAGGCTTTTATCCTAGATGTAGGTGTGTTATCTCATTCATATAAGCCTGACATAGATAAATGCATTTATGTATACATTTACTCCGTGCCGAGAGTTGGCGTTCTGTCCCGGAAATATCACAAAAGGATTTTTTTTGGAGCAGAGGCAAATCGGAGTGGATATAATTCAAACAGACAATGTTGTATCTTGTCTCATGAAAACGTGAAGTGTGTTTTGGTTAAACTTTAGCACCTGCGATTCATCGAACAAATCATTCGTAAAATGTTTTGTGTCGAGTCAAAGTTTGTTTTGACACATACTGTAAAACCATTGTTATTCGTGGGCCAATTATTTTCGCTGATTTCGTGGGTTGACCGATCCACGAAATTAAACACAAATTCCTAATTTTTCCAAAATAAGAAATCCTGGAATTTACGCGTCCACGAAAAAAGTAGTGTTTTGAAAAAAGCACAGCATTACGTGTATGTGTGCTCTAACGAATTGAGCTCACCCGTGTCAGAACAAAAAAATAAATAATCATTCCCCTCTTGAATACGCAAATAGCATATGGTATTTTATTTGTATAATTATATTCTTTTAAATGAATAAACAGACCTGTGCTAGCTGTACATGTTTGATTTTGTAATATTTTCCCCGTTTACCTACATAACACGAATGGATCAAGATTCCCATTCATAATTATTTTCATCCGGTGAACACACAAAAAATCAAACTATGTTAGGAATTCAGAGAAAAACTAAATACACCTGAGATTTGCCTGGTATTTGAAATGATAATATGGATTCAAATTTGCCCATTTACCGGCCAAGAAGAACAACTCGGGTCCAGGATATGCACTATGGGCTAACGATTATGAATGCTATGTTTGATGGAAACGACTGCGTGTGGCTAGTTTAAGGCTAACACTGTCAGCGGTATTTTCGAATGCGAGTAAATTAACCACAGCTCATGCTGATGTTTTAATAAAGTTTGCTTATTAACTCTAGTATTCATTTGTTCCCATGGTAAAATGTTCACATTCCTTAGTTATCTTCCAATAGATGTATATAAGTTAAAATGTCACTGTTCTACCACCTAGAGATAATCCAAACACTACATTCTGTAGTAAGTGTCGTTTTTTATGACAGTTGAATTAAGACCAGCAGCAAATATAGAATTTAAAAACTATGTTAAAGAGTTTAAACATTTACTTGGTAATTATCGTATACTCTGTGTCATTATTACAATAACTGTAGAACAAGATCAGGGTTGTTTATTAACAATGTAGTGATAAAAATAAGTATACAGTTAGACCTATGAACCAAAACTGGAAGCGTCGCAACAACGTAATAATAATATTACCTTGACATCTTAGAAAGGAATAACTTACAAAATCACATGTCTTAAAACTTGGACTGCGGGCTTTGAACGTCAAATGCAAAGCATTGAATGTTGAAGCCGATATACGGAATCGAACCTCACCGTGTTTGCCAACATTTATATAGCATTGACCTTGTTGTTTTTACCTCCTGTACAAATCCCTATCTTCAGGCGTTTGGCAGCTCTATTATATAGTAACATAGTTTAGGTAAGATATTTTACGCAACTGATAACCACAGAGGTTTTTGTGGTGCATTTTTTTTAATGTATTAATTATTTTATCCTCGTTCTGGGACGTTCTAGAAAAAATGGGCTTTATGCATGTGTATGGTGTCGTCCTAGATTAGGGACAACACTTTCCGCCAATACTGGATTTTCGTTAATACATCATTTAAACAAAAAATACGGACTGCACAGGCTCATCTGGAACAACACTTTACGCTTTAGCATTAAGTTCAGTTTTTTCCAGAACGTTTTATTTTATTTTAGCCAATTTAAACCATAACACCCAAAGTCAATCTCATTTTAATACTTCTACACCTAATTAAATTAGGCCGAGATAGTATTTTACAAATAATTATCTATGTGGTAATAACCCTTCTAAGTATGCATATAATGACCTACGATTTCATCTCTAATGATTTCATCTTCCAAAAAACGTATTTGTTAAATATTGGACGAACGTACGTACGTACTCATGGAACATTATAAACTTGAAGATACGGTATAAATAAATCTGTCAACTATGAATACTTCAATGCCGTTTGTGAACATATACTAATTAAGCAAGACGTATTTTTGCAGAAGGTAAGTCGAAGGTAAATCTAGATTTTGTCGGTTTCCAGCTCACCAATATTGTCCGAAATCGCACGTTTTATCCATGTTTTTCATGTTGAGAAATTAAACAAAAAATAGCCATCACGTTTTGTGGCAAATACCTTCCATTCATGAATGCATTTCACGATAACTTTATTCCATGTTCCTTGCGATTATATTAGCTTACCGCTTCTAGACTTAATGCTCGCAGCAGTGCTCAGGTTATGAAAGATGTTATCGTAAAGTAACATTAGGCATTATCATTCATATCATAGTTGAACCAATGAACTCGTAAAACGTTGTCTGTAAGAAAAAGTGAAACGTTAAGTATATAATTATACATAAAGTCGACATAAACTAGATCATAAGACTAAGGGTCAAAAGGTCAGAATGTTTAAGTATCTTGGCCCGTATTCACTAACCAATTGTTAAAGGTATGAATACAAAATATACTTAGAACCAAGCAAAATAGGTCTAGCGTCTGAATCTACCGGTATACAGATAACCACTATTCATAATGTCCTTAACATAGCATTCCACGTGAAGAATGATGTAGATAGTGGCAGTTTATGCCAAGTTGAAGAATATTCTTTATTCTTAGACTTAAATCATATGTTTGGTGAATAGGGGCCCTGAGCTGCAGATAGTTTTCTATGGCTATATGTCTTCGATACATCGCTAATATTGGACGAATAAATGCCCCGAAAACAAACTTGTGTAATTTTATGTGATAATTAATTTTAGACAAATCATTTTTCCATCTTACCGAGTTACATTTGCTTGTCAAGGTTTTGAAAAAAAAGATATAAGAAATGTCAAACAAATACAAGATTCAACACATCGAAATAAAAGATCTATTCAATGTTTGACTGAAATATCTGTAAAAGTCTACGTTTAACCAAATTTTGATCGTTTCCTTGATATTTCTGTTGACTGAAAGCAATGTTGAAAATAACGAACGTTTTGGTTATGTTGCACGAAACAAATATTACGATTCGTATATAAAATGGTTATAATTTTGATTTCTTTTCAAAATATTCCAAAAGCGAACGTTATGTTGTATATTTCTTTACTTTATTTTTCAAATACATACCGGAAATGATGTAGCTACATAGAATACCAGATATATTTATACTGTTCAACACAATTTACTCTATTTTCTATGACGGAATGTCGTATCACATACCAAGTTTGGTGGTTTCGGTTTTTCATCATCGCCCGATAACTTACCTCTATTCTTCACGTACATGTATGCTTTTTAGTGGGTTAAAACAAGTAACAAAATCAAACAATCGAAAAATAACATACCCTATTATTAAATAATTTAATAATATGACGATAGTTAATGGACAACGTTCAAACACTAATCGTATTATCGTTTGCATGCAGTATGTACGAAGTGGTCACATTGTTAGCAAGGAAATGAACAAACACATTAGTTAACCTCATTATTATGCAAATTGAACTCATATGGAATCACATATATATTTTTGATTGCCCGAACTCCACTATTTTAATGTAATACATTTCAATAGAATTTGAAAACTATTAATAAAATGACCCCGTGCTTGAAAATTTAAGGGGTAAGATGAAAACTTCAAGAGTAAAAAAAATAAAGCACAGAGTTATTTTGTGTGTGCTTACTAGAAAAATTAATTCAAATTATCTGTAAATCTCTTTTATTATACGTTTTCGTCAAATACTAAGCAATTCAACACGATTTGTATTATATAGAATATGTTATTGATTTAGTTTTCCGGTTACATTTTCATCAAAATGATACAAGGCAGATAATTTGCAGGAGTCAAAAGTTAGAAAAATTCCAAATGCTTGTATCAAAAACAGGATTCTGCTTCAATGTACATGCCTGTACATGTTTCTGCCTGCGAAAGCACGTTTTGGGGATTATCAATACAGTAGGCATATATCGATAGTAATGTTTCCCACCTCAGTAACCCTATAAATATCATTCGCGACGTCTACTTTAATTGGGAGGGATATTCCTCTAGTGATGTATTAAGTGTGTCTTGCACGTTGAATGAGCGGTTTACAAGGTGAGCTTATTATTGTTTGGGGGAGAAAATGAGGTATGAGTCACCGAATGCGGTGGGAATAATCTTCCTCCAGGTAGAAAATGTATAAACATAACCATGCACTGGAAGCATAAGGTTAAACGTTCACATGAATTGTGTCGATAGAATCACATCGGTCAGATTGACATTCCAGATTGTGAGCTGAATCGCATATGGGCTCTTGTTAAAACTAGAACCAAATACAATTTTACAGTGAGTATTACAATTTAGTCATCTAGAAAGTGCTTCCAATTCTGTGCAATGCACGCCGTTGGCTTATTGTTATGTCTGAATAGTTTAGTTTTTCTTCATTTCAATATTATTTCAGTCATATCACGGCGGTCAGTTAACCAGCTCACACCTTTCCTAGGTTAGCTGGTTCACCAGTACTAATGGCACATACTTATGTTAGTAACTGACAATTTCCCTTTTGGAATCAGTGGTTCCACGAACCACGCAATTTCGCTAATTATCTCGTTGATCATGTCTTTTGTTTGAAACAAAACACATGGGTATTGCACAAACAAAATCAGATAAAACATATGATGCCATAAAAATAAACACTAAGATAACTATACTGAAGGTAACAACTTTATCCCGGCTAGACTGAAATTAAGCGACAGTTTATACCATAGGGGTTTACTTCGAGAACCTGAGAAGGGGATAAACACGCAATTTAATAAATTTCAAATGTGTTTGGTGTTAATATTTTCTTGTTTTCCACCACATTAAAAATCTTTATGAAGAATTGTAATATGTCTTAACAATTAAATTTTGTATAAGATTAAGTGCTGATAATTTGACATGTAATACACATTTTATATTCATGGTAATCAGGGACGACACTTTCCGCATAATCTGGATTTTCGTTTAAAAGAGACTTCCTTTAAACAGAAAATACAATTAAAGTGCAAATTGTCGTTCCTGATTAACCTGTGCGGACTGCACTGGCCAATCTGTCCGCTATTGGATTAAGCCCCGCGTTCACAGCGACTCATTTTAATTCAAACAATGGCATAACACAATCTCAATTTATAACTTTTCATTTTTCAACACATGAGTGATACACGTAACATTTGTGTCATTTAACTGACAGTTTTGTATGAAAACAACATAAACTTATAATATAACCATGCTATCTCAGCATCGCATTGTCTTTAGTAACGGCACATAACATAGAAACATAGCTAGAAAAGTCTGTTTTCGTACTGTACCTATACATCTGCCAGATTCAATTTCACATCGTTCTTACTGCGGTCAATAATTTCTGTATTAGATCTTCTGAAAAGGCAAACACACACCTAAATAGTTTCTTCATTAGTCGATCTAATAAGCAGCACACACAACACTGTAATGATATGTAGTACGCCACAGTTTTTAGCGTTCCAAATCACTAAAAGTTATGTTGTTCTATGCCACAAGCGGCAAAAAAAAATCATTTTAATATGTTTATTTATTTCAAATCAGATAATAGATTATAGCCCCCCTGTGAATTTACATAATACTATAGTATTCATATTAAGACGTATCTTATAAAGCACATACTCGATTCAATACGAAAACTGACGAGAGATGAATGTATTAAGGTTTTATAAACTTTACCTCTTAGATGTGAAACTATGTCGAACTAAGCGTAGAGTGTGTGTTCATGTTAGTGTTTGGTATGATATTATGCATAGTTAATTAAACGATGTTACTGGTCAATACAGGATTTGAAACAGGAACACTGTAAAGTGATGGAAATGTTCAACTTAGTTTTATCGCATTTGCTCACATACATTTGTTACATATATAGTGTATACTATATAATATTTCAGTCATGTATATTAACATTATCATGCATGCTGTCAGTATTTTGGCTGTCCTTGACATTTCTTATAGCGTTTCGCTTGTAAGTTATTTCCATGTAAAGTGCATTCAAACGTATTCGCCCAAAATTAATCAATAACTTTATATTGGTTTTATTTTGTATGTTTTCACTGACCAAGATAACTAAACAGTGATGCAATGTTAAAGAGAAGGACCTTGTATGAGATTGCATATTTAAAGTCATGCTTTATTGTAGTATTGTAGACAATGAGACTATATTTTAAATACAACCAGTGTTATTGATTTGACAACCAATTATCGAAAAAAACAATTGTTGTTTTTGTTTTTAATTTAGTTTTGAATTTAATAATTCAATTAAAATATAAGACATGCAAACAAAACACCACACACGTATTTTTCGTTTCCGCAGACTTATATCACACAATCTAAATTGATTAAACACTTTTCGCAAGTGTTTCATACATAAATTGGATCATTTTCGGCCTGGGCATCCTAACATCTAGTTCCTTCACGTCTGTTGATAATAACATTTGATTGACTATGTAATGTTAACCGACCATCGATTACTGATAAGCGCCCAGGCTTTCATCCTAGATGTAGGTGTTTATCTCATTTATATAAGCCTGGCATAGATAGATGCATTTATGTAAACATTAAATCCGTGCCGAAATTTGGCGTTCTGTCCCGGAAATATCACAAAACGATTTGATGCTGACAGATGCAAAACGGAGTGGATATAGTTCAAACAGACACTGATGTATCTTGTCTCATGAAAACATTAAATGAGTTTGGGTTAAATTTTAGAACCTGCGATTAATCGAACAAATCATTCTTAAAGTGTTTTGTGTCGAGTCAAAGTTTGTTTTGCCATATACTGTAAAATCATTATCATTAGTGTGCAAATTATTTTCGCCGATTTCGTGGGTTGACCGATTCACGAATTTATCACAAATTCCTTTTCCAAAATAAGAAATCCTGGAATTTACGCGTCCACGAATAAGTAATGTTTTGAAAAAACGCGACATTTCATGCCGAGGAATGTTAATAATGTTACAGTATAGAAGAAAGCACTGCATTACGTATATGTGTGCTGTTACGTATTGAGCTCATCCATATCAAAACGCAAACAATAATCGTCGCTTAATTGAACACGCAAATAGCATATGGTATATTATTTGTATAATTATATTCATTTAAATAAGTAAACAGACCTGTTATAACTTTAAATGTTTGATTCTGTAATCTTTCCCCAATTACCTTTATAACAAGGATGTATCAACATTCCATTTATAATTCCTTCATCTGGCTGATACAGTAACACAAACATATCAAACTATGTCAGGAACTCAGAAAAAAAACTAAATATACCCGAGCTTCGCCTGGTGTTTGATTGATAGTTCTTATACAAATGGCCCATTAACCGGTCAAAAATAACAACTAGGGTACAGGATAAGCACTTATGGGCAAAAGATTATGCATGCTTTGTTTGACAGAAACGACAGCGTAAGTCTAGTTTACGGCTAACAATGTAAGCGTTATTTTCAGAGCATGTTTATAATAACAAGTGTCGCGAAATGCGAGTACATTTACCACAGCTGATGCTGATGTTTTAATAAATTGTGCTAATTTATTTTAGTATTCATTTGTTCCCATGGTAAAATGTTGACCTTGATTAGCTGTGTTCCAATATATGTATATCACTTAAAATGTCACTACCACCTAGAGATAATCCAGACACTACATTCTGTAGCAATTTTCGTTTTTTATTCCAGTTGAATTTTGACCAGTAGAGAGTAAAGACTAAAAAACTATGTAAAATAGTTTTATCATTTTAGTTTGGAATTATTATGAAATGTTGTGCAATGATTAAAATAAATAAATAACTAGATCAGTATTGTATGTACACAATGTAGTGGGACCAATAAGTATACAGTTCGAAATATCAATCACAAAAAGAAATCGTAGCTACAAAATGACGAAAAACAGGAATAATATTGCCTTGATATTTAAGAAGGGAAGAACTAACCAAATCAAATGTCTTACACTGGGACTGATATACCGATATACGGGCTCGAACCTCGAAGCTTGTCAAAATATTGCATGATTTGACCCTGTTTACTTACTTCTGTTCACATCTTTATCTTCAGGTGTTTGGCACGTCTATTTTAAAGTAACACGGCTTTCGTAAGATATCTTACGGAAATGATAAGCAGATAGGTTTTTATTTGTGAGCGTTAGCTCACAAATAATGTAGAGGCATTTTTGCAAATCACTATGGCTTACCAACGCCAGGAACCGTAACCCGTGACTGCCTGTGTGGATAACTGCAGTAAAATTATGCAGACGACGAATGCTAAAAGCGTCTGCTCTAACCACCGCATGTGCCAGTTTATAGATCCCACTGTACACTACATAGTTTGTATGTATTCAAAAGTATTTAACAGCTTGTAAGACAACGTTGGCCAGTCTAGAGTTTATCATTGAAATCTGTACATATTGGCTGCTTTTATGGAAAACTGGGCTTAATGCATGTCAAATACGATAAGCCTGTGCACACTGATTAGCTGTATCAATGATTTAAAAAAAAACATCCGACCTGTGCTTTAAAACACACTCTTTATAAATTTGAATGGGTTGTGGTCATTTCAAACTTCCGATATAAAAAGCTATAACATAATTTTGAAAACTGAGTTGCGTCTAAGATTATACAACAGCGAACAAATTCAGTACCTTCAGCGCTTTGATTGTTCATGGTGTAGTTATTTTGAGAAATACATAATCATATGAGTATATAAGCAAAAACACTGTTCTAATTTTACTTCAACTAGTTAAAATTATAACACCTAATGGCATTCTCATGTTCAATATTTATACACCTAATTATGCACGTTATATTTTTTTACAATATATGTATAAATTAACAACAACCATAATAATGCATTTCATTACCCACGGTTTCATCTTCCACAAAGCTTTTTTGTTAAATACTGGACGAGCGCATGTACGTGTGGACACTACAAAACTTGAAGATAATGCATGCATGCTTCTGTCAACTATCAAAACTTAAATGCCGTTTCGGAAAAAAGAATGATTAAGCTAGACCTATATTTGCAGAAGGTTAGTCGAAGGTTGATATAGATGTTGTCTGAGAACGCACGGTGTATCCATGTTTTTAATGTTCAGAAATTTAAAAGCAAAGCCATTTCGTTTTGTGGCAAATACCTTTCATTCATGAATGCATTTCATGGTTACTTTATTACGATGTTCCATGCCATTATATTAGCTTACCGCTTCTAGACAAAGTGCTCGCAGCTGTGCTTAGGTTATGACAGATGTTAACGTAACGTTAGATCTGACATTATCATTGATATAATAATTGAACTAATGTACTCGTTATATGTTGTATCTAAGAAAAGGTCAAAAGTTTAGTATATAATTATACATAAAGTCAAACATAAACTAGATCATAAGACGAAGGGTCAAAAGGTCAGAATGTTTTAGTATCAGGGCCCGTATTCACTAACCAATTCTTAGACGCATGCATACAAATTATACTTAGAACCAAGCAAAATATGTCTAGCGTCTGAATCTACCAGTATACAGATAACCACTCTTCATAATGTCCTTAACATAGCATTCCACGTGAAGAATGATGTAGATAGAGGCAGTTTATGCCAAGTTGAAGACTATTCTTTATTCTTATACTTAAATCATATGTTTGGTGAATAGGGGCCCTGAGCTGCAGATATTTTTCTATGGCTATATGTCTTCGATACATCGCTAATATTAGACGAATAAATGCCCCGAACACAAACTTGTGTAATTTTATGTGATAATTAATTGTAGACAAGTCATTTTTTCCATCTTACCGAGTTACATTTGCTTGTCAAGGTTACAAGATTCAACACATCGAAATAAAAGATCTATTCAATGTTTGACTGAAATATCTGTATAAGTCTACGTTTAACAAAATTTTGATTGTTTCCCTGATATTTCTGTTGACTGAAAGCAATGTTGAAAATAACGAACGTTTTGGTAATGTTGCACGAAACAAATATTACGATTCGTATATAAACTGGTTATTTTTTTGATTTCTTTTCAAAATATTCCAAAAGCGAACGTTATGTTGTATGTTTCTTTACTTTATGTTTCCAATACAGACCGGAAATGATGTAGCTACATAGAATACCGGATAGATTACTACTGTTAACACAATTTACTCTATTTTCTATGACGGAATGTCGTATCACATACCAAGTCTCTATTTTCTATGACGGAATGTCGTATCACATACCAAGTCTCTATTATTTAGGACGGAATGTCGTATCACATACCAAGTCCTATTTTCTATGACGGAATGTCGTATCACATACCAAGTCTCGTGGTTTAGGTTTTTCATCATCGCCAGATAACTTATCTTTATTCTTCACGTACATGTATTCTTTATAGTGGGTTAAAACAAGTAACAAAATCAAACAATCGAAAAAAAAGCATACCCTATTATTAAATAATTTCATAATATGACGATAGTAAATGGACAACGTTCAAACACTAATCGTATAATCGTTTGCATGCAGTATGTACGAAGTGGTCACATTGTTAGCAAGGAAATGAACGAACACATTAGTTAACCTCATTATTTTGTAAATTGTACTCATATGGATTCACATTTATATTTTTGATTGTCAGAATCCCATTCTTTTTATGTAATACATTTCAATGGAATTTGAAAACTATTAATACAATGACCCTGTGCTTGAAAATTTAAGGGGTCAGATGAAAACTAATAGAGTAAAAATAATAAAGCACAGAGTTATTTTGTGTGTGCTTACTAGTTTAATTATCTGTAAATCTTTCTTATTATACGTTTTCGTCAAATACTAAGCAATTTAACACAATTTGTATTATATAGAATATATTATTGATTTAGTTTTTCGGTTACATTTTCATCAAAATGATACAAGGCAGATAATTTACAGGAGTCAAAAGTGAGAAAAATGCCAAATGCTTGTATCAAAAGCAGGATTCTGCTTCAATGTACATGCCTGTACATGTTTCTGCCTGCGAAAGCACGTTTGAGGATTATCAATACAGTAGGCATATATCGATAGTAATGTTTCCAACCTACGTAACCCTATTAATATCATCCGCGACGTCTACTTTAATTGGGAGGGATGTTCCTTTAGTGATGTATTAAGTGTGTCTTGCACGTTGAATGAGCGCGTTACAAGGTTAGATTATTATTGTTTGGGGGAGAAAATGAGGTATGAGTCACCGAATGCGGTGGGAATAATCTTCCTCCAGGTAGAAAATGTATGGAAATAACCATGCACTGGAAGCATAAGGTTCAACGTCCACATGAATGGTGTCGATAGAATCACATCGGTCAGATTGACATTCAAGATTGTGAGCTGAATCGCATATGGGCTCTTGTTGAAACTAGAACCAAACACAATTTTACAGTGAGTATTACAATTTAGTCATCTAGAAAGTGCTTCCAATTCAGTGCAATGCACGCCGTTGGGCTATTTGTATGTTTGAATAGTTGGGTTTTTCGCCGTTTTCAATATTATATCAGTCATATCATGGTGGTCAGTTAACCAGCTCACACCTTTCCTATGTAAGCTGGTTTACCAGTACTAATTGCACATACTTATGGTAGTAACTGACAACTTCCCTACTTGATTCAGTGGTATTATGAACTACGAAATTTCGCTGATGATCTCATTTAGTATGTCTTTTGTTTGAAAATAAACATGGGAATTGCACAAACATAATCAGATAAAACTAATGATTACATACAAATAAACACTTAGAAAACTATACTCTGGGTGACAACTTTATCCCGGCTAGACAAAAATTAAGCTACAGTTTATACCATGGGTTTTTGTTTCGACAATGAAAACCTGAGAAGGGGATAAACACGCAATTTAATAAATTTCAAATGTGTTCGGTTTTAATATTTGCTTGTTTTACACCACATTCCAAATCTCAACGAAGTATAATTATATGTCTTAAAGCCCCACTAACACTCAAAATCAACGACTATTTCGTAAAATATTTCATAAAATAAAGATACCGATACAAAATCAGTGTTCCTTAAAGCAATAGCCAAAATATTAAAGGCCCTATAAAGGTGACAATTCCAATTATTATGAATATAAACTGGTCTAATTATTACCGGATTTCAGTTATTCTTGCATAAAAAATGCTAATAACACAGCTTAGGTGCAACGTTGTCAAGGGTTATGGAAGATATACCCGTTTCATAATTGGAAGAAATGTTTACAACTTTGCAACTGACGTGGTGTGTAGCCTCAAAGCGGTGACGTATGCTAAAAATAGCCGTAAGAAAATTCAATTTTAATTCTATTTTAAACAACTTTTTATCAGCAGAAAGTAACTAATTGGATCACTACAAACGTTTTAACCATTTAGAAGAGACCTACTTTGTGAGTGATACCGGAAAACGTTGAAAATCAACGATATATTTTTGGTGACCTGAGTCACTTTCATTTTCCTGAGTAAACAGCGATGTAAATAAACTGATTGTTTATTAACACAATTGACTTGGAGGACACTGTATTTTTAGATCAAAACAAGTTGTATTGCTCATTTGTTCATGGTAATGTCCAAAAGCATATATATATATTATTTTTTGATAACCTTTATAAAAAAAATATGAAAAAAAAATATTTTAAAAATCGGTAAATATTTACGGATTGTCACCTTTATACGGCCATTAACGCCAGATGTGGTCCGAAACATAGATTGAACAAGATACAAAATGCTCTTTTTTATTTTTTGTGTTACAATATATCCAACACATGTTCATGTACCAATTTAGTGTTCGTGTGTCGTATGAATAGATATCGTTGGGGGGAATTAAAATGGAATATATTGTGACACAAAAAAAGCATTTTGTATCTTGTTAAATCAAGTCATGTTGTTCTGTGTCACAAACGGCAAAACATCAATCATTTTAAAACATATAATTATTTCAAATCAGATAATTGATAATACTTTTCCAGTGTATTTACATGATACTATAATATTAATTTAAACTTAAAGTATTACGTTTTATAAATATTTAGACACAACTTCTAATGCACATACTCGATTCAAAAGGTAAAATGACGAGAGATAAATGTATGAAGGTTTTATAAACTTTCCCTCTTAGATGCGAACATATTTCGAACTCATCGCTAAGAATGTGTTTATGTTGGTTTCTGGTATGATATTATGCAAAGTTTACTAAACGATGTTACTGGTCAAAACATGATTTGAAACAGGTACACTGTAAAGTGATAGAAATGTTCAAGTTAGTTTTATCGCGTTTCCGCACATACTGTAAAATCATTANACAATAATATTAATTTAAACTCAAAGTATTACGTTTTATAAATATTTAGACACAACTTCTAATGCACATACTCGATTCAAAAAGTAAAATGACGAGAGATAAATGTATGAAGGTTTTATAAACTTTCCCTCTAAGATGCGAACATATTTCGAACTCATCGCTAAGAATGTGTTTATGTTGGTTTCTGGTATGATATTATGCAAAGTTTACTAAACGATGTTACTGGTCAAAACATGATTTGAAACAGGTACACTGTAAAGTGATAGAAATGTTCAAGTTAGTTTTATCGCGTTTCCGCACATACTGTAAAATCATTATTATTCGTGGGCCAAATATTTTCGCTGATTTCGTGGGTTGACCGATCCACTAATTTAACACAAATTCCATTTTTTTTCAAAAAAAAATATCCATGAATTTACGAGTCAACGAAAAGTAATGTTTTAAAAATCCGCGACATTGCATGCCGACCAATGTTAATAATGTTACAGATAAGAAAGCACTGCATTACGTATATTATGTGTCCTGTTATGTATTTAGCTCACAAATGTCTGAACGCAAAATAATAATCTTCGCTTACTTGAATATACAAATATCAAAGGATATATCATTTATATAAATATATTCGTTTTAATAAGTAAACAGAGCTTTTATAGGTGAAAATGTTTCATTCTCTAATATTTCCCCCATTTACCTACATAACAAAAATGGATCAATATTCCCATACATAATTCTTTTCTCTGGATAATGCAGTAACACAAAAATATCAAACTATGCTAGGAATTCAGAGAAAAACTAAATACACCTATTATTTGATTGATAATCCTAATACAAATTACCCATTAACCGGTCAAGAATAGCAACTCGGGTACAGGATAAGCACTATGGGCTAGAGATTATGATGCTTTGTTAGACGGAAACGACAGCGTCAGTCTAGTTAACGGCTAACCATGTCAGATGTATTTTAGGAGCATGCTGCTAATAACAAGACGGAAATACTATTGGCATCTGAGAAAGAAAGAACTTACCAGTTCACATGTCGGGCTACCGACTTTGAACGGTCAATGCACAGAATTGATGGTTTAAGCCGAAAAACGGGTTCAAACCTCATATTTGTCAATATTGTAATAGCCTTGGTCATGTTATCTTACCTAATGTAAAAACTCCTATCTTCGGGTGTTTGGCACGTATATTTTATCTAACACTGCTTTCGTAAGATATCTTACGGAACTGATAAGCAGAGAGAATTGTGTTGGTGTTGTAGGTTTGTCTTCAAAAGTAACCTCGCGCGGGGAAAATGAGGCCCAAATGAATTATTCAAATGACTGCATAAAATAATCAAGTCCAGGAAGTTGAGTCATTATTTTATTTCAACTGATTAAAATTATAATATCCGATGCCATTCTCCTGTTCAGTACTTCTACAACTTATTATACACGTATATTCGTTTTACCTTTATAATTATGTATACTGTATATATATAACCCCAACCATTAAACATTTCATAACTTACGATGTCATCTTTCACAAAGATTCTTTCTTAAATATTGAACGAACGCACATACGCATGGACTGTTATAAACTTAAAGATAATGCAAACATGCTTATGCTAATTATCGAACTTAAATGCCGTTTTGTTAAATATTATTATTAAGCAAGACCTATATTTGCAGAAGGTTAGTCGAAGGTTGATCTAGATTTTGTCGGTTTCCAGCTTACCAATGTAGTCCGCGAACGCACGTTTTATCCATGTTTTTTCATGTTGAGAAATTTAAAAACATAGCCATTACATTTTGTGGCAAATACCATTTATTCATGAATGCATTTCATGGTAACTTTATTGCGATATTCCATGCGATTATATTAGCTTACTGCTTCTAGACTAAGTGCTCGCAGCTGTGCTTAGGTTATGCCAGATGTTAACGTAACTTGTTGACCAATGTACTCGTAAAACTTTGTCTCTAAGAAAAGGTACAACGTTTAGTATATAATTATACATAAAGTTAAACATAAACTGGATCAACAGACAAAGGATCAACAGGTCAGAATGTGTAAGTATCTGGGACCGTATTCACTTACTAATTCATAGACACATGAATGCAGAATATAGTTAGAACCAAGCAACATACGTCAAGTGTTTGAATATTCCGTTATACAGATTACCACTCTTCTTAATGTCCTTAACAGAAAAGTCTACATGAAGAAGGATGTAGATAAAGGCAGTTAAGGCAAGGTTCAATAATATTCTTTATTTTTTAACTTAAATCAAATGTTTGGTGAATAGGGGCAAACTAGTGTACATTTATATGAAAATTAATTGAGACAAATGCTTTTTTTTCCATCTTACTATGTTACATTGTTTTGGCAAGGTTTTGAACAAAAAAGATAAACCATTTCAAACTAATACTCGATTCAACACATCGAAATATAATACATAATCAATATTTGACAAAAATAGCTGTATTAGTCTTTGTTCATCCAAATTTTGATTTTTTTACCCTGAATTTTATGTTGACTGAAAACAATATTGAAAATAACGAATGTTGTGGTATTGTTGCTTCAAAAATAATACATCTATAAATGTATGAAATGGTTATTATTAAATATTTTAAAAATATATGGAAAAAGCGAACGTTATGTGGTATGTTTCTTTACTTTATGTTTCCAATAAAGACCGGAAATGATGTAGCTACATAAAATACCGGATATATTTATACTGTTCAACAAAATTTACTCTATTTTCTATGACGGAATGTCGTAGCACATACCAAGTCTCTATTTTTTAGGACGGAATGTCGTATCACATACCAAGTCTCTACTGTTTAGGACGGAATGTCGTATCACATACCAAGTCTCTATTTTCTATGACGGAATGTCGTATCACATACCAAGTCTCGTGGTTTAGGTTTTTCATCATGGCCAGATAACTTATCTTTATTCTTCACGTACATGTATGCTTTATAGAGGGATTAAAACAAGAAATGAAATCAAAAATCGAAAAATAACATACACTTTTATTAAATAATTTCATAATATGATGAAAGTTAATGGACAACGTTGAAACATTTATCGTTTGTAAACAGTATGAACAATTTGGTCACATTGTAAGCAAGGAAATGAACAACCAAAGTAGTTAATATCATTAATTTGTAAATTGTACTCATGTCAATTCACATTTATTTTATTGATTGTCGGAACCCCAATCTTTAAATGTAATCAATTTAACTAATTTTCTTTCTGTGTAGTAGTTAACGCTATTATATTTGCTTGTGCTATGAACATCAGGGATTTCAATGGATTTTGAAAACTATGAATTAAATGATTGCTTGAAAATCTATTAGGTCAGATAATATTCTTTTCTATTGGTGTGTTAAGTGTGTCTTGCACGTTGAATGAGCGGTTTACAAGGTTCAGATTATTATTAGGAAAAAAAGGTATGAGTCACCGAATGCGGTGGGAATCATCTTTTTCCAGGTAGAAGATTTATGGGAATAAACCTGCACTGTAAGCAATTGGTTCAACGTCCACACGAATGGTGTCGAGAGATTAACAGAGGTCAGATTGACATTCCAGATTGTGAATATTACAATTAAGTTTTCTAGAACGTGCTTCCAATGCAGGGCAATGAACGCAGTTGGGTTATCTGTTTGTTTGTATAGTTGGGTTTTCCGCCGTGTTAAACATTAGTCCAGTCATATTACGGCGGTCACTGAACTAACTCACAATTTCCTGGGTTAGCTGTTTTACCAGTTCCAAGTACACATACTTAGGACAGTAACTGACAACTGCCCTACTTGAATCAGTATATGTCATTAACTTCGTGTGACAGCTTTATCCCAGATATGGGCCTCGGTCTGGTGAAACGGGGCTTAGTGGATCTGCGTATAGTATCGTCCCAAATCATCTTAAGCAGTGAGCACAAGCTAACCAGGGACGATACTTTCCGCATGGACTGGATGTTCGCTAAGAGGTGACTTTCTTTTTACGGATAATTCCATACAAGCACTGTTCTTACACAAAACTCTTATTCTTCAATTTGTTCTATTGGGCAAGTTTTTTGGCTGTCCTTTCACTTAAACGTTATTTCCATGTTGAGTACATCCAATCTTCTTCGGCCAACTTAAAAAATTAACTTTGTATTGTGTTTTCTTTTGTTTGTTTTTAATGACCGCAATAACTAAATATTGAAGAGAACGAGAAAATACCTTGTTGGAAATTGGACATTTAAAGTCATGCTTCATTGTAGAGAATGATATCATTTTATACATTGATACAAAATCTGTAATTGATTTCACAACACATAATCTTAGAAATTAATTTGTTTGTAAAAAAAACTTTTGAATTTAATTATTCATTTGAATTAAAACACATTTGAAATTACACCACATACGTCTTTTTTACGTTTCCGCAGACGTGTATCACACAATCTAGATCAAATTGATCAAACACTTTTCGCAAGTGTTCGCAGACATTTATCGGAACATTTTCTGCCGTGGTTTCCGAACACCTTGCTCTTTTACGTATGCTGAGAAGTAATTTTTCTTGCCTATTTAATGTTAATCGACCATCATTTAGCTATATATCAAACTGACAAGCGCCCAGGCTTTCATCCACAATTTAAGTTCACTATCGCATTTCATATTAGACTGACATGCACAAAAGCATTGATGCTTAGATTTGCACCGTGGTAGCATTTGGTACTTTGTGCCAGGAATATCGCAAAAAGGTTTAAATTTGACAGAGTCAAAACTTTAGTGCATATAGTTCAAATAGGCAGAGTTGTCTTTTGTAAGTGTTTTGACACATAGAAATGTTATTTAGTTTTTATTTAGAAACAGTAACATATCATGCAAAAGATAAGTGTTTGTTAGTGCTTCACATTTTTTTTAAATATATATTTAAAGCACTGCATTGAATGTGTCAGTTCTGATCTGTATTCTGTACTCACTAATGTCAATACAAAGTAATATTTGTCATTCACTATATCGTAAATAGGATAACATATATGANTGCGTTTAAAAATAAGACTATGTGCTGAATCAGTAAGCAAAGGTAATATTTAATCAAACTGTTGTAAAAAAAGTCTCAAAACATTTATTGCTTTTCACCAAAACAACTTTATTACGCTACTGATCCGGTAATGGTTACTTGACTGTATTTGACTATTATTTACTTATATGTTGTTACTTCATCATTATTGATTTCAAAGAGAATAATTTAAACATCTTGTGTTGATGTCTTTTCAAATGTACTTTATCCGTTGTATTTGTTTCACCTATATTTGTTTAATTTCAATTGTTGGCATGTTTCTAAATAAATAAAACGAAAATTGTTAAATTTTCTATAATTTAATTTCGTTTTCGATTCCAAATTTATGTTTACACAAGACCGATTTTAAATCGAAGAATCATTAATATTGCATTAACGAAGTCAATAAACTTTTGTTACATAGCATTTAGAATGATCGATTAATCTGTAGGGAGAACCACAATTCAGTAACCTCCGAGCTCAAAAACCGTTAAAAGGTGTTGACTTAGCATTTTTACTCCCATGTTTGATCTGCGACTAAATGATGCTGTAGAATAACGTTTTTCCCCGGACTACATGTATACCACCCTTTCACCGCCGACTCCAAACCCCTTGATATGTTTGTCTTATCTTGAATACATTGTGTATATATACATTTGAAAACAAATGTAATCTTTAATCTAGAATAAGTCATTTATACGCAATACATAGTATTTTTAATGAATCTTATATTGATTAAATTCCCTTCCATACTCAGTACTTATTCATTAATTTCCGTGAATGGACCATTCATATTGTAAGTATCTAAGTATTATTTGCTAACAAAAAAGCATGTAACTGGCAAGATTGACCAGTTAATCTAAATACTATCGTCTACTATCGTCTATTAAACTTGGCACGTGGCTTGTTTTCTATTGACAAAGAAGAATTTCAATCATAGGTTATTCTAACTAACCGTTCCTATATTACGAACTGAAACAACAATATATAATAATGTTTGGTGCAATTTATAATAACATCTTTTCACGCCCTTAATATTGTGGATTTTTTTTAAATTTCAGTATTAGGAGATAGTAACATTCACAAGTACATATGAATTATATATAATTTGCCCAATGTTGATGCATTTTATCAACTGAACATTTATTTTATTGTAACATCATGCCATTTATAAGCGCAGATTTATGTTCTTTGCGATGGGTTGAATTTAGAAATAGATCGTTCTAATACGTTTTCTTTAAACCTACAGGATACGAAGACGTAAGATCGTGTTGGAATCGACCCACTATTTCTCCTTGGTAATTTGTTGTCAATTATCCCACAGTCAGGATTAAATCATGCGCATTATCAAATCACTCTTGCAATTCCGACGCATCTGTATTAATGAAGAAGTTAGTCGTCAAATATTGTTATATAAAAAGGTTATTCAATGAACTAACTGGTAGTTTAACCAGTGAATAAACCACCATAAATGTGTAGATAGTGCATGTATTAAAACCATGAACATTACTTGTTAGTTTGGTATATGAAAACAATAGCCCCTTTTTCAATTATTAATAAATAATGAGTTCTTTTTCATCTTAATTTCCACTGGAACCTAGTTGTGTACCAGAATTGCTAATTCCAACAATTTTCCAACACATTCGCTTGATATAATCGCTTTAAAAACTGGTTGAGAGTATTTGTGCTTTGCTGTTTTTGAAAGACACTCGGCTTGTGTTAAAGTCGTTAGGGTTTTGTTTTCCTGTTGGGTGAGAAGATTAAAAAATTATGATGGCGGCTATACAGTGTTGAATATTCTATTGCCAAGGAAATAAACATGGCACAGAGTTAACGATCTAGGTAAACAACACTGATTCAATAAACACCCGGAAAATATTAAAGTGTTATGCTAAAGGCGTATAATAATAATTTGTATAATAAAATAATAATGATGCTACTACCAACACCATCACACCCACCGCCACATCACCATGATAACTTTATTTCATGAAGCTTTTATATGGAAAAAAACGTGTATTATTCACATGATATAACACTATATCCACCACCAGCGAATTGTAAATGCATAAATACAAAAACAAACAGGTACTAATAATAAAACAATTATAATATAATGAAATCATAACTAATTAATAATTGTGATGTCCAATAATATGATGAGAATTATGGTGGTGATGGTAATGCTGATGTTCCGTATCTCTTAGAAGAAACGGGAACGTTTGATGTCGCAGAAAATTACCTGTAAAACTGTCAGATTGAAGGTCGGCGTGCAATACACAAAATGATTTTATGAACACTAACTGGTAAACAAACTGACATAACTGACTGTCGGGTTGTAAAACATACAAATCCTAACATTATTTATTGGAAACATTTCATTCATAATGCAGACCTAAAGCCCCAGTAAAATGAATATTTCCCAGCATTTTAAAATGCATCAAGTCCTATTTAAGTAAGCGATTTCATATAACAGAGAACTATTCTCCGATGCATTAAATCATATCTAATAAGGTTGGAAAGGACCAGGTGGTATTAGATTATCACATCGACGCTTGGCACAATTAAGATTGGAGTATTCACGTTGTGTACATGTCGATTAAACTTAAAAGTGTCTTCTAGTTTTAAATGTATATTCACGAGTACATACGGGTTATTGACGGCAGTTATTATTCTATTACATGTGTATTTCAAACGTAGTGTAAGGATTTTTAGAAAATTGTCGGACAGATGTTATAACAATTTAATCACTCTTTTAACCCATTTATGCCTAGCGTCTAGAAAAAAGGCCTTGGCAAACAGCGTAGACCCAGATGAAACGCCGCATGATGCGGCGTCTCATCAGGGTCTGCGCTGTTTGCTTAAAGTAATTTCCGTAAGAAATATTCTAAATATANGACTCAAACTGATCCAAACTGGCCATCGGTGGATGGTGTTATATGTATATTGATTTATAATGGCTTGATTAATAGCATGTTCAGATATGTTTGATGAAAACAGTTGATATTAGGTTTGGACAATAACAACTGATATTGATGTTACAATAAAAGCATAGGGATCTGATGACCCTTGCACGAGTCCTAAAATGTTTATAGAAAATTCCATTATGTTAACCTGGGCCGACTTACTTAAGGCAACAATTGATACGCCTGCAGGGCCAAGTCTATTTCTAATGTGGACGAAAAACACAGATTTTGATCAGGACAACGTTTGAGACGTATTTGTCAGGTCGGACTTAAAACTTGTTATCAAGCAAACGAACTCTTGTCCGATCTCAGCCCAAAGTTCAAACTATTCACATATGAGTCGCGTTCTGAGAAAACTGGGCATAATGCATGTGCGTAAAGTGTCATTGACTACGAAATGAGCCGCGCTTTGTGAAAAAGGGGTTTAATTCATGTGCGTCAAGTGTCGTCCCAGATTTGCCTGTGCAATCCACACAGGGTAATCAGGGACGACACTTTCCGCCTAAACTGGATTTTCGTCAAAAAGAATCTTCCTTTAAACGAAAATACAATAAAAGCGAAAAGAGCGGACTGCAAAGGCTAATCTGGGACGACACTTTACGCACATGCATTATACCCCCTTTTCGCAGAGAGAGGCTCACATGTATTTTCCGATAACAAGTGATCATCGTTAAATTGTTTGATTAAATCGGATGAATTGATTTATTTGTTTGTTGTTTTAGTTATAGTGTATAAATTCAACATTCAAAATATTAAAAAACAACAACAAAAAAAAACTTTCCTTATAACATATTCAATTAAAATTAATTGACTGTCATGATGTATGACCATTGAATTTGCTTACATCCATCTTGTCAAAAACATGACTGCAAAACACATTTTAAAATGTATTCTGTTCTATTTTAAGACCATGAAAGCACTTTTTTCTGAGTCTTTGGCTTAAAGGGAATCTTCTTAAGGCCAGAAAATAATCTTGTATAGGTCATCCACAGGCCCTAATGGGTAGCCAATCATGGGATCTATTGTGTCGCGTTCTTAGAAAACTGGGCAAAATGCATTTTGCGTAAAGTGTCATCCCAGATTAGCCTGTGCAGTCCGCACAGGCTAATCAGGGACGACACTTTCCGCCAAAATTTGTGCTAAGAAGAGACATTATTTAAACGAAAAATTCCATAAAAGCGGAAATTGTCGTCTCTGATTAGCCTGTGCGGACTGCACATGACAATTTACGCACAAGCATTATGCCCAGTTTTCTCAGAACACGACACAATTACTCAGATTTTTTTAAAGCATCGATAGTTCCTGTTTATCCAATTTACCTGTTCACGTATAATCCTGAAAGTACAATAATTGGAGCCGTTCCGAAAGCTAAGCGCACTGAATTGTTTCACAGATGTTTTGTGTAGTTGTGCTAACTAATCGTAAACTTTATCTAAATTTCCATAACAAAACGTTATGTTCTATAGTAGTGCAAATATAGAGAGGTTTATACCACCCAACTGGTCTCCGATCGTAAACAGAGAGTTTCGCATACCAAAGTGTTCGTAAGACTCTGTAGATTGCGAAATATAAAATCGTTTGGTTCAAAAGTGCTGGGGGGCTGAGAAATCCAAGATGGCATCCAAGATGGCCGCCAAAAAAAGAAAGTCACTGATATGTCTATTTATATAAGATATATATTTTTTTTATTTGCCGTTCTTTTTTTTTGGTGATATAAATGATACATATACATCATACTTACTGATAAATATATTTTTTGTTTGCAAAAATGCAATAAATTATACTTTAAAGATATTTTATCGCTCATTTCTTACGAAAACGAAGGGGTAGGGTCAGTAATTATATTAATATATATAATAACTTTCAACAAAATTAAAATATTTCTTTAGAAAATGTTACTTAAGACACTTGGGTAAAAAAAAATTGTCTATTAAACGTTGGTGAAGATATAAGAAAGTTATATATTTTAAAGAGTTTGGTTACTGTAAAATGTATTAATGACCTATGGTAAGTTTCTAAGAAATTCATTACACATTTGTCTTTTTCCTCTTTTTATTAGTATCAACCTTTTCGTACACAAACCAAATTCAACTTGCACAATCATCTTAATCTTAAATTAATTAAATAACATAATTGTATCATTTTAATAGCTTGAAATCTGTTTTCTGACCTAAAACTGTATTCCCAATTACTCCCCCTTGATATAAATATGCCACTACTCTGCGTCTGCAGATTTTAAAGGTCAAGTGTTTTTTACTGCCTGAACACCTCTTTTTATCGATGTTTCGATACAGAGCAACTATTTTGGTAAGAATCATTCAATTATACAAGTGATTTGTTTTGTAATCATTTACATTTGTTTTATCATTTAGATGAAAACACACATTAATGTTGAAGTGAGTGCAATCCACATGCCAGTTATGGTTTACCAGGTATTAAACATTAGGACAAAGAAAAGGCAGATGAATGTCTTTACACGCACATGCATTTACAAGTAACAAGTTTTTTTATTAAAGAGACAAAAAAATAACAAAAAAATAATAACTATTAATCATGTTCCTCATCGATTGTATTAGAAACTAGAGTAGTAGTCGGNATTCTACTTCGATGTATGTATTTTGGCTCATGACAACGTATTTTCATGACATTTTGGCTCATGGAAACGTATTTTTATGGTAACGGTTTGGATGTCTGTGTCTTTTTTTTTGGTAGACGTTAAACGGAAATCGTGTAAATAAACCGACACAGGAAACACTTGATTCCATTCACTATTATATCTTTACTCACACTAAAGTTGTGTGTGAAACAATTAATCCCTAATGCAAATTATTCCAATCACAAATTCAACTGCAGGCAATACGTTATATTATTGGGTACAGTAAATACAGTATACAACACAATTTCAAATTTGATTCAACTTAATAAATCCCGTTTTGCCCCTTGAGGTGGCTGCTTCTTGCTCCGTACAACACTGCGTAAATACGAACCGACGTCATAGAAAACTGAAATGATACTTATGACCAGATTACACACCAGTAAATAAATAAGATCTCTGAATCTGATTTATCTGATACTTATAAGGAACAATACAATTTGTTCACATATATAGCTCTTTCCCGATTATAGGACAACTGAACAGTAACTAACACTTTATTTGGCGATTTTTATTCGCAAACATTTCATACTTGTTAGATAACAGTCAGAAATACGTTCACACATAACTACTTCAACGCAGAGCTACTTTCACGTGGAACTACTTCCACACAAAACTACTTTGACACAGAACTACTTCCACACATAACTGCTTTCACGCAGAACTACTTTTACATAGAACTTCTTGCACACATAATCACTTTTACACCAAAATACTTTTACACAAATAATAGCAAAACGTTATTATATCGTTATTTTTGTTTTATCGGCAAAAATATAACATATCTGATCGCAACGGTTAAAAACCATATCGACAGTTGGGACTCATACAAAAAGTATCTTTACAATAAGTGTGTATGTACTCAAGATTGATAAATGATGCCACTATGCAGCAATTGTCGCAGTTATCTTAATAGTTGTTCGGGATGTAACGTGATGTTAATGGCGGCGTTGTTAATGATGAAAATACTGATGATAATGATGAAGATTGTGATGATGAGGCGATTAGGAGGAAGACGACGACGACAACGATGGTGATAATGATGATGATGATCAAAATGATGCTCATTATGACTATGACGTTGATGAAGATTGTTGTTGCAAAACTCTGACGAATAAGGACATGATGTTGATAGTGCAAATACTGGTAAAGGAAAGTATTAATAAAACGAAATTTTCTGTTTTCAGGAAGCAGTCAACGACATGGTTCCTCTTGACGCCATTAGCGCTACGTTTCCAGGCGCATGAGTGAATCAGATCAAGATGTAACCATTGATGTTGTGCAATCCTCGCTTTCCTCGTCGCTGCCCCCTGTCTACGTGACGTCATCTGTGACGTCAGATCTTGTGACATCAAATCTTGTGTCGTCAGATCTTGTTACGTCAAATCTTGTGTCGTCAAATCTTGTGACGTCCGCATTTGAAACTCCCATTTCCTCTACAGTCAAAACCAGCGGCGCTAGTAGATTTGAAGCTTTAATTGCTAGGTCTCCGACCAGTGGAGAATTTCATGACCAAAGCGTACACAGTGCACCTGATGTGACGCCAATATCGCCTTTTGACTCTGTCGCTGAATTAAAAACGCGTGACGCTACCACTAAAAGGTACGCTGAGAAATACTTTCCTTTCGATAATAGCTCTTATTTTGCTTCAAACAAAGAGGTAAGTGGAAATTCTGACCTGAACATTAATGAGCTTCATATCAAAAACCGACCTAAGCTAGCTACGATTGGCGCTACCCCTTGTGACTTTGAATCTGTAAGCTCTGCAAATGTTCTCGCCGATATTTGCGTCTCGACAAAGGCAAGTAATGCAGGCATAAGTTGTGACGCATATGATCTTAAACCAGTTTACAGTGTTAACGAACTTGGTATTATATCGGACATAATTACTAGTCCAGATGAAAAAGAACCGTGTGTAACGGTAGAGATAATAGATGCTGGGCTTGGGGATTTGCAGACCGATCCTAACAATATAACAATTGTTAAAACTTACACATTAAATAATATTATTGAAACTGGTCGTGGGAACTTTAATTTGTTTAGCGAAGACCCGTGTGATGAATATTTCGAAACACATAATGCCAATGTAGACACATCATTTTGGCAACATGAAGCCAATAAAGTAAGAGGCGATATATGCACTAATTATTCGACCTTAAATGACTGTCCAAACGACTATACCGACTGTTACCAACAGGACTCGCTCATTCTCACGGACGATACGTTGCCCAGTCGCAGTGCTGGATCAGAGGCTGACGAATTAACACGACACAATATCGAAATGGGTAATCAACAGCAAACAGCTGTCAAAAACGTTCAGAACGACGACAACAGTCCCGATGAGACAAAGACCAAGTGCTGTGAAATTCCGAAGCGAAAGCTGAAAGATCGGACTGTTTCAAATTATCGTTCAACCCGCAATGATGATCTGTCCTTTGCTTCGAACGAGGTTTATCCGTTTGAAAGACGCTCCAATGCGGATCAAGAACTCAATGAGCCAGTCGACCTTGAACCTTTTGATATTGTAGACACGGACGATATCAGGTTTGTTCCTGGTGCCGGTACATCTGATGTCATAAAGTCGGTGAGCGATCCAAGGTTCGCAACGATTCCAGACTCACCAGAACAAATCCCATCAACCTCACAACTTGCAAAAGATGAAACTCAAGCGCAAAGACGATTTTACGTCGACAAAGGAGACCGACTACTTCAACCAGGCACATCGACAGCTCATTCAACATTTGAATTCAAGCAAGTTAAAGAAAGGGGAAAAACTAAATCTATCGGAAATATTGAAGAGCGCCCACACTCAGAACATTTTGATAGAGACGAAACGGTCTCGGATGTCTCTGGGATAGATGGTGAAATAGCGAATTCAAAACCGGGTAATTTAAGTATTGAGGGGTACAGAAAACTTTCAAAAGACGCAGTTCCGGTTCCTGTTCGTAGGAACAACAAAGAAGACAAAGCCGGCAAACGTTTAAGTAAACCTAATCCTGATCAAGATGAATTATGTTCAGGGTCACCGCCGACAATAAACGTGAGAGAAACAACGACACTTCGCAATAGTGAAATCATTAGAAACATTGATAATGTTCTCATGTTAACACAAACAATGTTCAGTAAAAAGCCAAATTCTGAAGAAACAATAGAAAAGACAACTACTAATAGCAAAAGCGACGAATTTGCAAAATGTGAATACGAGAATGTAAATGTTGGTGTTAAACTGGAGGCCTCTGGATTATCTATTACTCATAAAGACAATCAGAAAAAGGGAGAACATAAACTTAAGTCTGAAAGGCTTGAGAATACCGATCACGTTAAAGAGGCAATAGTTGTTACAAAAGGACAGCCATCCGAAGAAAATGATATAACTAAGGGAACTAAATATGAAAATATAGGAAGATGTGTTAAACTGGAGAAATCTGGATTATCTATAACCCACAAGCCAGACAATAACCAACAACAGAAGATAATTGAGAAAAATGCCAAAAAACCTTCAAACATTAAAACTGAATCTCAGCTGCGCCGAGAGCGGAAGACGTCAGACGACAAGGAATTTGTCGCGATTTGTCAAGATAAAGTTATTCTAGATGACAATAATGCTGTAGAACAATTGCGTAAACCAAACAGTACATCTCAGACAGAAGTACGAACAGGGCAAAACGAGTATAAGAGAATTCGAAAATCCTCTGACAAAGAATTTGTTGAACTTCAAAACAAAGGAAAACACAATGATGGAATACTCCATATATCGGATAGCGGTACACTTATCATTAAAGGGTTACCAAAACCTCCGTCGCATGCACCTTCTAGTGAACCAGGTGAAAATCATTACTATGAAAATGATTTTATTGACAAAGACCGAACTGACATCAAGGTTCCAATGGAAAATAATTACGAAGAAACCGCGTGCATTCCTTTTTCAAACATCGAGAAAGACAAAGAAAAGGAGAAAATGAAGTTAAATCAAAATGATAACAAGGACAACAGTGAAAGCGTTCCACCACCTTCTCCGCTTCGAATGGAACTTTTCGAAGAGGAAGATGAGTACATGGAAGATGACGAAGAAATAGAATACGACGAAGATAAGCGTAAGAGCTTAGAAATGTTTGAGTTTACTGAACATATTTGTAAGCGACTTTCACAGCTTCTGGAGAACTCACAAACTGTGTCTGATCACGACGGAAATGAAGATTACTTATTTGAAAGTGGGCGATACCCTAAAGGTAATGTCACTGACAGATCGTACAAAACTGGAAACGTACATGAAGCAATCAATGATGATGATTGTGACAAAAATACTCTTGATGATGAAAGCAAACGTTTGTTAAAAGCGGGGCTGGATATGTCAGAAGAAACTAGTCTTACTTGTCAAGTCAGAAACGAATTATCAAGTTCTTTGAAACAAACATCCGGAGATTCGAACACTTTCAAAGATATGGCGAATGATGGCGAAGATGACGGGATGCCCGAATATTTCGACCCACGTGAGAACGCAAGAAAACCCATCACATGTGATGAATGGTTGCTCAGAGAAAATGGCACAAACAGTTTTGCTTCAACGGGGTATGATAATATTTCATTTGAGGACACATTAACGTCTGTTTCGACTCTAGATGCATCTTCATTTTCTTCGGATAACAAAAGCGGACAAATGGTGGTAACTCCAAACGACAGAAATGTAAACTATGACAATGTGACACCGACGGGAACATTAAATACTGCATTGACGCTGCCCATACGGGGAATAGAGTCAGGCATTGTTATTAAGTCTTCCTCTGCCACCGCCTTTGACGATCCGTATGATTATACACCGACTGGAGAAGCCCATTCAAAATTCGCTGCGTTGACAGAAATGTCAACTGCGAAGCAAGTGGATGCACCTCTGCAGTTTGAAGCCACAGGTCGACAGTCAGTCACGTGCACGGAGTCGGACCTTGAAACCTCCGAACATCCGGACGATATGAGCACAGATAGCATGCTTGCTGACGACGAAGACGAGGAAACTATGGAGATTCTTTTCACCAAGACGTACACTGAGCCGATAGAGGGCGCGGAGGTCTTCCTTAGTTGTACAGTCGTCAACAGCTCGTTCAAGGACAACCCAGGAGACAAAAGTAAAAGAGACAGCAATAAGAAGAGTGATACGTGGATGTCGGACGACGCTTTGGAGTATTTCGAGGCAAATGCATCTGAGGTTATGTCAACGGCTTTTTTAAAAGCAAAGAAAGAGATGAAGGAAATTCAAATGTGCCTTCAAGGACTACGAAGGCAGATGGAACATTTTCACAGCGATGCGGAAGACAAGGCGCATCCCGAGTTTGATTATCTGTCCCCAGACTATTTCGGTTTGCCGAGAAAAGCCATAACTGATTGACTGTGTCACAAAGAAGGAAATGGTTCACATCAATGGATAAGTGTCTGAGAAGTTATTCAACGCGAGCTGTTGAAATTATTGAATGTATACGCTATAAATTCAAACTTTTCAGCTTGATCTACACATTTGAATTTGTGCAAAGAAGAACAGTTGTTATGAATAAGTGTAATTAGTTCCCCATTAATGATATGTACATGTATACTCAAACTTCAATATTGTGTATGATCGTCCGTGGGTTCTTTTTGCTCAATATTGTCATTCAAAGTAAGATATGCATTGTCAGCCACACGTAAATTTCTAGTCAATGGATCAAATTGGAAATATTTTTGAGCATGTAGTAATTAGAAACGATGTTACATAGAACTGTTTATATCGATACTTTTAGCTCACGAAGTGCTAATGCTCATTCGATGAGATTTTTTGCAGATAAGATATTCAATGACATGTTTTGTATTCAAGATTTTAAATGACATTGTTTACAGAAAAGATATTAAAGGACATGTTTTTATAATTTAAGAAATGTTTCGCATTTAACATATTCAATGAAAATTGCGAAAGATGTTCAAATACATGTTAAACTCTAAAAATATTCATACTATTTATTTCAATAGCGTAAAATCGAATTATATTGCTGTATATAAAGTGTATCAATTCATAATTATAACCGAACAATTACATTTCTTCTTCAATTTGATTAATATACAGTTGTAAATAAAGCAACACCATTTAACAACGCCATGAAACACATATATGTCATTGCAAATTAGCGTAAGAAGTGAGACTAGTCAATAAGAATTTATTGTATTTACCATTATATATAGTTTTATATTTAAAACCGAAATATTCAACACAAGTATAATTAAAGTCCTTGCTTATGAATTAAGGGGTTATTTTTGAATCACTGTAGGCGTTTAAACATCTGTTAGTCGGTCTGTCCGGAAAGGCACAAACTTCTCCGACGGCGTTCTTCACTACAAAACGTACGTTATTCACACTTGCATGCGTTGTTACTAAAGGGAATGAGTTTATTTAAATCGATATTTATATTCCGACGTTAAACATTATAAAAGGTATGGCCCTTTCTCAGAATAGCCATTCTATGGCGTCAACATTATTTGCATGTTAGCGCAATAACTAAACTGAAACCACTGATCTACGTGTTATATTTGATATGTTACAGCGTATAGTTATCCGCAACAAAGATTTTTCAAATTATGCCCTGGGAAAAAAACTGGCCATGCCTTGAGGGCCACAGAAAAGGACTTGAAGAGCACACTAACTCATACATCATTTTCTTCTCATACCGCTTGTCCCAAATGTTTTATGTTTAGTTTGAAACATCGCCTTGTTCTCCTCTACACAACTTATGCACATCATGCCCTAGAGTTAAAACTGGCCACACACCTTGGGTCTAATGATATATATTGACTAATGTAGTGTTTTTCTCTGAAAGCACAGTGTACAATGTGGTATATAACATGAAGTTATCCTGTTCAAAGTGTTTTAAAATGATTCCTCTGTCGTAAAAACTTGCCACGCCAAAGGGTAATATGTTTTATACACAAACTTGGTCGTATTACGTCATCGAGATTAACGTGGCATCAGGGGTATGCTGCGTAACTTTTGTGACAAGCTCTAGTTTGATAATCTTTACTGTTGTTAAATTTAACATTTATTATTACTTTGGAAACATGTTGATGTCATTAGAAATCAGCGTTTATGTGTAGTTAATTAGAACTTTATACATGAACCATATCTGCGTATATATTTATAACCTAAGTATTTAATTGATAAAGTGATTTTGTTCTGTATTTGTAAAATCTAACATGACATAAAAAAGTCTTTACACATGCATTAATTTTATAAGATATTTGCATTAAAATTAGCGGATTCTATCATATTGTTTGTTGCATGTATGTACACATTGGAATATAAATATATAATTATGATATGATTATACGGTAGTTAAGTCACTTATACATAAGTCATAGTGGCGCGTATTTTGAAATGTATTTTCAAATACAATGACGTAATTATATTTCATTTTATGCACAGTGAGTTTTGTGCATTTTATTTAAGTTTATCATTTATTTCTAATTCATCTAAACGATGTTATATTTGTTAATATACGGACTGAAAATAAAACTCAAGTTGACCTTTATACAAACGATGACCGTATTGCTGTTGGCTTGTTCATTATTTCCGTAAAACTTGCTAAATTATTTACAGAATATTTCAGTTTAGTTTCTTTAACTGGCTATTAAGTTATGGAATATCCCTTCTTCACTGCTAAAATGATGTCCTTGAATGTATTCGAAAATGTAAATATGTCAGGGTGAATACTTCACAAATACGTAATAATTTGGTACACTCTTTTTTATCTAAAGGATATACGACACATGTATTCGAAAATATAAATATGTACGGGTGAATACTCAACACAAACTCATTAGTTTGATTAATTATTTTTATCGTAAGGATATATGGCACTTAATTTCTTGAAATAAAAACATGTTTTTTTGTTTAATAGAATTTCTCAAAGCTTTAACGTGTCAAGTTAACTTTTTCGTTTACACCTCAATATCTCTAAATCTACTGTATATAATCAATTTAATATCAATGTATGTCTTTGTTAACATAATATATGAAAAATGACGAACGGCTAAAACTCTGACCTGCAATTTAGAAGAAAAATGCTCATTTTGTATTTACACAATTAAAATTTTATGTTAAGCTTTGTATTTGCTAATCAATAACTTCAGTTTGTATTGACCAACTGTGAGAGACTAATACTTGCAGGGACCACCTGCCATGCGTGGACATATAAATGGGCGTCTTGTGTTGAACCCTAACCTAACCCTGTCTGCTAGGACCATAGATTGTAATTAAAATGACAGTTTCACCCAGCTATAATCTCTGCAAGTGTCTCTGTTGTTGTTAGAATAAACACAGACAGGGCATTCCGAGGTGAGCATGGATGCTCCAAATAAGGCAAAAGTTATAATTAGATCTGATGTTGAGGGGCAATTCTTGAACTTCGATTGGTCAGGCCTAGAAATCATGCATATTAATTATTTGAATTCCTATTGTAAGTTGCCCAACTCTTCAGTGTACTTAGAACCTTGAAACAAGTAGGTTGGTCACTCATGTGCTAGTAGACTCTGAAACTAGTGAGTCTGGCACGCGTGCCAGTAGACTCTGGAACAAGTGGGTCTGGCACGACTGTTAATCATTTTTTGGGGACTACAGATAGTAATATGCAGTAAGTAATATTTTTGTAACCTCATAATTGTCAGTTTAATGAGAGAATTAATTTTTCCTTATCGATAGTATTTCCTAATATTTTATCAGTAAATTTTTGATATCTTAAATAAGCTTAGATTGTTGGTAAAGGGCAGGTAAACCACACATAATGTTATATGTTAATTGATTAATTGTATATGTGTGATCTGTATGAATGTATAATTATGTATTCATGAGATATTGTTTGTATCATAACCTATACGACCTTTGTTAAATCATGTATTTTATATAATGCATGCGTCTGACTGAATGTTGTATTATGTCTAGGCAACTTTGTTAATTGCAGCTAACCGTCTTCAAGTTTAAACGTCTTAACGTCTTCAAGTCTTAACGTCTTAGTCATCTACGTCATTTAACATCTGTTGGCGTCAATCAATAAAGTGAAGGATTTTAGTATATAAGACGTGTGTGATGCGTTGTCTTCTAAGACCCCAAAAGGTGATCGCGCTAGGAGTTGTGTCTCTATACTCCGTGGCACAGTTACTGGATAATTTAATATCTCCTTTTTGTTCGGACACCATGATTGTTCGGACACCATGACCTAAAGTGTGTTTTTAATTTACTCCATCATTATTTAATTAATATCTTTATCTTGAATAATGGGTTCATTAACCACCATATATTTTGCTTATTGAAACTAACCTTGATACTACAGTAAGTTAAATTGATTTAGGAAATGTCAGACGAATTTAAGATTTTATTTAAATTACATTATTAGAAAATAATAGGAAGAGTAAACGAAAATAGTGTATAACATACAAATGTATTTAGCTGTATCTATGTTAGGCAATATAGTATGCACATCATTCGAATGGAGACTTGTGCATTCATGCTATGTGCATTAAATAACACGAGAACAAATAAATGTCGACGTATTACAAATATAATCAACGTGGACCTTCAGCTGCACCAGCAGAGAAGAAACCGTATTCTAGCTCGTGGTCCTTTATTTATGGCAAGGAAAATATTGCTAAACATTGCGACTCAGCGCCAAAGCACGGGACACAACACTCATATACGCAACACACACAACTCTTCAACGTGAATAAAACGTCATGAAACACACTTCTGTCACCACACTTTACTTAAAGAAACTATTTTCTATTGTCGAGAATTTGAACGTTTTTTATATCAAGTTGTGAAATAAAAAATAATTAATTTATTAGACAGAAAATCATATAAAAAGCAGCTAGTTTTTATAACTTTACCAAAGCACAACAATGAATAAATGTAATTATGCATCGGAAATATGAGGTAATTTTTTATCATACTACTCACATCTGTTATGTTTACGCAGTCTTGTGTAACACAATCGTGATGAAATTGATCAAACATTTTCCGCAAGTATTCGCATAAATTTATCGGAAGGCATTCTGCCTTTGAATCGTAACTTATTGCTCTTTAACGGATGCTGAGAAGAATTATGTATTGCCTATTTAATGTTAACCGACCATCGGTGACTTATCTAAAGGAACTGATAAGCGTTCAGGCTTTCAACCAAGATTTAGGTTCGTTATCTCATATTGAGGGATGAATACACGTATACATTTACAAAGTGCCGCAATTCGGCGGTCTGTCCCGGAAATATCACAAATCGATGTTATACAGATGCAAAATATGAGGATATATTGTTCAAACAGACACTGCTGTATCTTGTATCATGAAAACGTGAAAGTTGTTTAGTTAAACTTTAGTGCCAGCGATAAATCGAACAAAAATTTCTTTAAGTGTTTGGTGTCGAATCAACGTTTGTTTTGACACATACTGTAAAATCATGAGTATTCGTGGGACATTAATTTTCGTTGATTTCGTGGATTGACCGATCCAGGAATTCAAAACGAACACATCGTAAAATGACCGACTCAAACTCTTTTTTTCCTACGTCAGAATTCCAAGAAATAAATTGTCCACGAAAAACAATATATAAAGCAACGTATATGTTTGCTGTTATGTATTGAACACACCAATGTCAGAACGCACAACTATAATCGTCGCTCACTTGAATACGCAAATAGCAAACAATATATTATTTATATTATTTCATTCGTTTAAATAAGTAAAGAGACCTTTTCTAGCTGAAAATGTTGGATTCTGTAATTCCCCCCCCCTCCATTTATACCCATAACAAAAATGGATCAATATTCCCATCCATAATTATTTTTTATGGGCAATACAGTAACACAAAAATATCAAACTATGTTAGGAATTCAAAGAAAAACTAAATACACCTGAGATTTGCCTGGTATTTGAGTGATAATACTGAAACAAATTGCCCATTAACAGGTAAAGAATTACAAATCGGGTACATTTAAAGCACTTAGGGCTAAAGATTATGAATGCAATCTTTGACAGATACAACTGCGTCAGTCTAGTTTTCGGCTAACAAAGTCAGCGTTATTTTCAGAGAATGCTTAAAAATTATAAACTTGAAGATAATGCATAAATAATTATGTCAACTATCAATACCTCTGTGTTGTTTTGGAAAATAATATAATTGAGCAAAACTTTTATTTGCAGAAGGTCAGTCGAAGGTTGATCTAGATTTTGTCGGTTTCCAGCTTACAAATATTGTCCGCGAACGCACGTTTTATCGATGTGTTTTCATGTTGAGAAATTTAAAAACATAGCCATTACATTTTGTGGCAAATACCTTTCATTCATTTATGCATTTCATGGTTACTTTATTGCGATGTTCCATGCGATTATATTAGCAAGCCGCCTCTAGACTTAGTACTCGCAGCTGTGCTTAGGTTAGATCTGACATTATCATTAATATCATAGTTGAACCAATGTTGTTTCTAAGAAAAGGTCAAAAGTTCAGTATATAATTATACATAAAGTCAAACATAAACTGGGTCAAACGACTAAGGGCCAAAAGGTCAGAATGTTTAAGTGTCTGGGCCCGTATTCACTAACCAATTCTTAGACACATGAATACAAATATACTTAGAACCAAGCAAAATAAATACGTCCAGTGTTCGAATATACCCATATATATTTAACCACTGGTTCTCAGGTCATTAACAGAACATTCTACATGAAGAATGATGTAGATAGAGGTAGTTAATGCTAAGTTGAAGAAGATTCGTTATTCTTAGACTTAAATCAAATAATTGTTTGGTGAATAGGCTCCCTAACCTGCAGTTTGCTTATGTCTATAAGTCTTCGATTAATCGCTAATATTAGTCTAATAAATGCCCCGAAAACAAACTAATTTAAATTTATATGACAATTTATTGTCGAAAAATCCTTTTTACATCTCACATTTGCTTGTTAAGGTTTAAAAAAAAAGTCAAACAAATACAAGATTCAACACATCGAAATATAAGATCTGTTAAATGTTTGCCTGAAATAGCTGTATTAGTCTACATTAATCCAAATGTTGATTGTTTCCATGAAATTTATGTTTACTGAAAACAATGTTAAAAAAAACGAATGTTTTGGTATTGTTGCTTCGAAAATAATATTACTATTCGTATATAAAATGGTTATTATTTTGTTTGACCAAAAATATGCCAAAGCGAACGTTATGTGGTATGCTTCTTTACATTATTTTTTCAATACAGACCAGAAATGAGGTAGCTACATAAAATACCGGATAGATTTATACTGTTAAACAAAATTGATTTAATTTTCTAGGACGGAATGGCGTATCACATACCAAGTCTCGCGGTTTAAGTGTTTTTCTGCGTCGCAAGATAACTTATCTTTATTTCTCAGTTACATGTTTGCTTTATAGTGGGATTAAAACAAGTAATGAACAAAAAAAGAAATTAATAACATACACTTTTATTAAATAATTCCATTATATGAAGATAGTTAACGGACAACGTTCAAACAATTATCGTTTGTATACAATATGTACGAAACGGTCACATGGTAAGCAACTAAATGAACGCGCAAAGTAGTTAACTTCATTAATACATGTATGTAAATTTTACTCATGTGAATTCATATTTATATTATTGATTGTTCGAACCCAATTTGTATTATATAAAATATGTTATTGATTTAGTTTTTCGGTAAAATTTTCATCAAAATGATACAAGGCAGGATAATTTGCAGGAGTCAAAAATGAGAAAAATGCCAAATTATTGTGTCACAAGCAGGATTCTGCTTCAATTTAAATTCATATACATGTTTCTTCCTGCGAAAGAACGTCTTGAAGATTATCAATACAGTAGACATATCTAGATAGTAATGCTTCCCACCTACGTTACCCTATAGATATCACCCGCGACGTCTACTTTAATTGGGAGGGATATTCCTCTAGTGATGTATTAAGTGTGTCTTGCACTTTGAATGAGCGGTTTACAAGGTGAGATTATTATTGTTTGGGGGAGAAAATGAGGTATGAGTCACCGAATGCGGTAGATATAATCTTCTTCTAGGTAGAAGATTTATGGAAATAACCCTGCACTTGAAGCTATAGGTTCATCGTCCACACGAATGGTGTCGAGAGATTAACATAGGTCAGATTGACATTCCAGATTGTGAGCTGGATCGCACATGGCCTTTTGTTAAAACTTTAGCCAACTCGTCTGACCGTGAATATTACCATTACAATTTCTAGAAAGTGCTTCCAATGCTAGGCGATTAACGCAGTTGGGTTATCTGTTTGTTTGTACAGTTGGGTTTTCCGCCGTTTTAAACAATTTTAAGTATTATTACGGCAGTAGTAAACTAGTAACTCCTGGATTAGCTGTTTTACCAGTACTGAGTGCACATACGTATGCCAATACATGATAATGGCCCTGATTGAATCAGTGGTAGCACGAATCACCAAATTTGATCTCATGTGTTGTATATTTCGATTGAAATTTAACATGGGCATTGCAGAAAAAATAGATAATAAAAATCAATATGATGTCATGAAACACTTAGGTCACTATAATGCCGGTGACTGCCTTATCCCATCGATACTGAAATTAAGGTACAGTTTATACCATGGGGTTTATTTCAAGAATGCACACCTGATATTGAGATAAAATACGCGATGTAATAGAATCCAAATGTGTTTGGTTTGAATATGTGCTTGTTTTCCACATGATTTCAAGTCTCAAGTATTCTGTTATGTTGTTACAAATATAGTGTGTTTATTAGATAAAGTGCTTTATTGACTAGATGTTTTACATGTAATAAACATTTTATATTAAAAGTGAATTTCCTTGAATATATTGTAAATACGCTTTCTTGTCGGTTTGATGTCATATACCGAAAGTTTTATTATATCTTAAGAATGACAACTGATATAATATGCTTACGTTTGGGATAAAAACAGGCTAAATGCTTTTTCATCCTAATGGAATGGGTATTGTCTGTATTGGTTTTATCACAGTATGAATACTTTTGATGGAACTGTTAACACTTTTGGATTAAAAATTGTGTTTTGTGATCTTGCTTATTAATCATGTACGAAATGAAATGAACTAGTTTGTGAATTGAACACCAAACGAACCAATCAGCCTTCTCTGCACATAACGTTTATGCTATTTGTCCATCGTGAATTTCAACTGACGAATTACAGTCTCTTTTGTATGTACATGCGCACCCAGAATTTGCCAAATGCTCTTTAATTGATAATGCTGTTTAAGGTTCACATTTGTTTTTAAAAGTGTAATTGTAATTCGGAAAAAGATGAAAGGTGTTAAAAATGAACATAATGAACAATTGCATAAGTTATTATTGTTTTGAAAATTGTGCTGAATCCACAATAAATACGTCTTAATACACCAACTGACACATATTGTACGTGTACTTGGTAATTACTCGTACATTATATTAAGCATGAACATTTATGGATGTATTTCTCGTTCCACATTAATGAAATACATTTGTATTCTAGCAATAGCATAACATGATCTCAAATTATGACTTTAAACATTTCAAGGCATGAGTGACATACGTAACATTTGTTTCATTGCTTGACAGTTGTTTATTTAAACAACATTTACGTATAATATAATAATACTATCTGATCATCGTATGGTCTTCTAGCTACCGAAGAGAATATTGCTAGAAGGTTGTGTTTTCGTCATGTACCTATGCATCTGCCTTATTCAATGTGTCATCGTTCTCACTGCGGCACATTCTTTCTTTATTAGTTTTAATGAGAAAGCAACCAAACATCTAATTAATTTATTAATGAGTCGAACTAATAAGCAACACAAAAACTAGATTTATTTGCAGAACACAACTGTTTAAAGCGTTTCAAATCATTAAAACTTAAACGAAAAGTCATGTTGTTCTTTGCCAGAGGCGGCAGTCATTTTATTTTCTATATTAAGTTTAAATCAGATAATAGATTTGAATGTCCATGTGTTTTTACTTAATCATAAAGTATAACTGTAAAGTATTAATTTGTAGAAATATTTAGACAAAACTAATAATGCAAAAAACAGATTCAATATGTAGAAAGACGAGAGACGAATGTATGCAGGTGTTATAAACTTTCCCTCTTAGATGTGAAACTATTTCGAACTCAGCGTTGAGTGTGTGTTCATGATAGTTTCTGGTATGATATTATGCAACATTTACTAAACGATGTCACGGGTCAAACAGGATTTGAAACAGGTACGCTTAGATCGCCGTGGCGTAGTGGATATGGTGTCCGCCTAGCGACCGGGAGGTCATGGGTTCGATCCCCACTGTGGGGCGTTCTTTAGATTCCTCATAGACATCAAGTACTGGTTCTAGTCCCAGACAACGGACTCAAATAAGCCTCAGGCTTTCGATGCAATCGAGCTGAAATAAATAGGTTTAAACTAAACTAAACAGGTACGCTTTCTAGTATATGTATGTGTGCATCAACGCGGCGATAAGGCATCGATCATATTGTAGAGAATGCGATCGTATAATAAATGGAGTTGTTAAATACACATTGTGTTATTGATTTGACAACAAATACTCTAAGACAATAATTGGTTTGTAAAAAAGTAATATTGAATTTATTTATTCATCTTAAGTATAAGACATTTAAATTTACACCACATACGTCTTTTTACGTTTCCGCAGACTTGTATCACACAATCTTGATCAAACACTTTTCGCAAGTGTTCACAGACATTTATCGCAACATTTTCTGCCGTGCTATCCGAACATCTTGCTCTTTCACGTATGCTGAGAAGTAATTTTCTTGCTATTTAATTAATGTTAACCGACAATTATTTAGTAATATATCTAAATGATAAGCGCCCAGGCTTTCATCCAAAATTTAAGTTCACTATCGCATTTCATATTAGACTGACATGCACAAAGCATTGATGCGTACATTTGCACCGTGGTAGCATTTGGTACTTTGTGCCAGGAATATCGCAAAAAGATTTAAATTGTACAGAGTCAAAAATTCAGTGCATATAGTTCAAATAAGCAGAGTTGTCTTTTGTAAGTGAATGGACTCCTAGAAATGTTATTTAGTTTGTATTTAGAAACAGTAACATATTATTCAAACGATAAGTGTTTGTTAGTGCTTCACATGTTGTTTTTAAATATATATTTAAAGCACTGCATTGAATGTGTCAGTTCTGATCTGTATACTGTACTCACTAATGTCACTACAAAGTAATATTTGTCATTCACTATATCGTAAATAGTATAACATATATTAGTAATATATTTATATTATATTACTGTTAATATGTTAACAGACCTGTTCTACCTGCAAATGAGTATTACTGTATTCCGTCCGCATTTACCTTCCCCCCCCCCAACAAAAAAAACACGCACGCACACACACACACACACAAAAACAAAAAACCAATATGAACGAATCAATATTGCCATTCATAATACTCTCTTCTGAGTGATACAGTAGTACCGACATATCCAAAAATATGTCTGGAATTCAAAGAAAATGTAAACACACATAACCATTGCCTTGTATTTGGTTGATACATGTTATATAAATACCCATTAACCCATTTACCGGCCAAGAATAGCATTCTTAATATGATAATACTTGAAACACATAAATATAAAACCTATATATAACTTGAAGCCATACCAGTCGTGTGTAATTTCTAAAGTTTCCACATTCAAGATAGACTGATGCAATTGTTCTGTCGAATTTTAAAAACATCATACATACATGAGCTTCGCTCTGGGAAACCTGGACTAAATGCATGAGCGTAAAGTGGCGTCCCAGTCAGGTTATGTGCAGAAAGCACAGGCTAATAAGAGACGACACTTTCCGCTTTTATGGAATTTTTCGTTTAAAAGAAGTCTCATCTTTAAACAAATCCAGTTGGGCGAATCAGGAACGACACTTTCCGCCTCCACTTGATTGTGTGCGTACTGCATAGGCACATGCATTAAGCCCAGATTTCCCAGGACGAGGTTCATTCTTATATTGTTATGTGATAATTACTCCTACATGGCTCATTGTAGACATTGCTTACTATTGTTAGCTTTCTACATACAGTAACAGTGCCTAACAAATGTAAATTTGTAAAATGAGAATATAAAATGGTTTTGTCAACGTTAAAATGACATACTTTGTTTCAATGGCTCAAATTAGTCTACATTACTTACTATATTCGGTATATTACGACTGACGGTGTCGGTTTTATTTTCTGAGCATCTTAATGCTTAGTATGATTCAAAATGAAGAACAAACACAAGCGAACGTGGGATGCATTGGAACGGTCAACACTAAACATTCGGTGGTTAAAACCGTTTTTTTCAAGCGAACATATCGAACACATAATAACATATTTATTCATACCATATTGAACAAATAATCGCAGAGTCTATTCAAAATCGAACATCGGATACATATTTATTCATAAAATTTACCAGCTGATGAACATATATATCGAACAGATGATTATGATGTATGTATAATTATATTGAACATACACGCACATTTTATGCACACTCCAGTATACATTTTATAAACATTCTGATCTTAAGGTGTTTTGCTGTGTCTATTTTTAAAAAGCGTTATAAAAAGTTCTCAAGAAATCTTGCGCAACTGATAATCAGAGATACTTTAGATTAGGATTGAGGGTTATTTCTACATTTATCAAACTGGCAGATATAGATGTAATATGCGCTCGGAGGTTACCTGTTTTGGATTACTCGTTATAGACCGCTGTCCCAATAAGAATGCATTGTTAGCTTGTACAACTTTTCATTTAACTGTAAAATATTGAACATATGTACGCACCAACAGGAATGTTGTAATATTTGTTTTAATTATCAATATTTAATAATGGTAAAGGACATACATTTTCTCACCACGGAGAAAATTCGTTGTTGTTAATACACGTAAGTTGAATGATGCTTTACACATATCAAAATATCATCAGTAGTTTATTGTGAAGTGCGTTCTTATTTTATTAGTTGTCCGCTTCCATACTTTATGCTGGCAGGTGTGTTTCATTATGATAAATGTTGTGGATACGTTAGACCTGCCGTTATCAATCTGATCTTAATGAACACAATTGACACACCAACAATCGTCGCTCACGGATTGTTAAGTTTGGGACAGGATTAAAGGAGGATTAAAGTTATCAAAGAGCTTAGGGTCAGTGGATCGTATTGTGCTAGTTTCAAATACGCTCTATGAGTTTGTTATCGGTATATATTGCTTTGACCAAAATATATCATGTCTACGTGGGTTTGATAGACAACGGAAATATGTGCATTGTCATAATCATACTATCGCAGAATTTAATGTCTTCGAGTTAGTTACAAAAGCCAAAATTGCTGAAAAGTTGTGTTTTCGTCCTGTACTTATAATCTGCCAGATTCAATGTGTCATCGCTCTGTGGCAGATAATGTCCTTATTAGTAGTTAACCGAGAAATCAAGCAAACAACTTAATAATGTTTTCATCAGTCGAACTAATTAGCAACACAAAAAACTACAATGATATGTAGTACACAATCGTTCGAAGCGTTTCAACTCATTACATATTATTTTGTTCTATGTCACAAGTGGCAAACATCAATCATTTTAAAATATTTATTTATTTTAAATCAGATAATGCCCATGTGCTTTTTATAATCATATAGTGTTACTTTAAAATATTGCTATTTATAAATATTTAGTCAGAACTTAATATACTGCAAATTCTCGATTCAATATGTAAAATGACGTGAGATGAGAGCATGCAGGTGTTATAAACTTTGCATCTAAGATGTGAAGCTATTTCGAACTCAGCGTTTAGTAGATAGATAGATAGATAGATTTATTTCGGTATATAAAATACATATGGCATGGTACACAACATAATTAAAAAAAATTACTGCATTACACGAAATACAAATATCACAGATCAGCTAAAAGACAAGAGCTTAAAAGCAATTAGAAAGCTATCATTTGGTAAAAAAATACATGAATATTGCTTCTTGTTATATCAATTAGAACAAAAAAATANAGCTTAGGGTCAGTGGATCGTATTGTGCTAGTTTCAAATAAGTTCTATGAGTTTGTTATCGGTATATCTTGCTTTGACCAAAATATATCATGTCTACGTGGGTTTACATTGTATGATAGACAACGGAAATATGTGCATTGTCATAATCATACTATCGCAGAATTTAATGTCTTCGAGTAAGTTACAAAAGCCAAAATTGCTGGAAAGTTGTGTTTTCGTTCTGTACTTATAATCTGCCAGATTCAATGTTTCATCGTTCTGTGGCAGATAATGTCTTAATTAGTAGTTAAACCGAGAAATCAAGCAAACAACTTAATAATTTTTTCATCAGTCGAACTAATTAGCAACACAAAAAACTACATTGATATGTAGTACACAATCGTTCGAAGCGTTTCAACTCATTACATATTATTTTGTTCTATGCCACAAGTGGCACACATCAATCATTTTAATATATTTATTTATTTTAAATCAGATAATGCCCATGTGCTTTTTATAATCATATATAGTGTTACTTAAAAATATTGCTTTTTATAAATATTTAGACAGAACTTAATATAGCCTGTTTTCCTATCTATTCGGCCACTTAAGGATTTCATGAGCTGTGTATTGTTAATAAACAATAAAATAAACAATTATAACGCAATATGTTAACAAAATATACCTAACAAACAAGTTTTAACGCGAAACTCAATCGGAAACGGTTTGTTTACAAAACATTACCGCGTTTTTCATTTGACAGTTGTATGTCTGGATCGCTCTGACGCGTCCTATCTATTCGGCCACTCTGATTGGTCGATCATTGGCGCGTGCAATGACGTGTAGAATGAGGTTCGGTACGGGGGATAACTAATTTGCATACGGCTGTGTTTAGTTAGTCGTTTGGTTGTGTGTGTTTGTATATTTTATAACGAATGCAACGAAATTCGTAACAAAACAATTATGTTTTCACAAAAAAGAAAAATATAAAGGTGATAAGCAACATTTTTTTTTTTTTAATTTTGGCGAACATATAATTTAAACATTTGAACAAATTAACTTTTAAACAATTCAAGGAAACTTAATTTCAGCAACAATGCCGGCAACGAAACTCGTCACCGCGACGCAAAACCCTTTTCTCGTGGCAGAAGGCCAAGTGAACCCAATGCCCACACGAGTCACATTGGCCCCAACTGGGTAGTTTAATGTGCGGGCGGTCATTGAAGGTTGGTGGCTGGCGTTGCTGACACACGCAGCAGACCTTGTCATCGTCCTCATCATCTTCACATTCAAACTCCGAATCTTCGAAGATGATGCCACTTGTTGACGGCAATGTCGAGATTGGCAGATTCTTCTTCAGTTCGGGCTTCTTTCCTTTTTTACGCGGCTTTGGCGACGAGTTTTCCTTTTCTAGCTGCTCCATTTCGGCCATAAATTGATCGTCTGTAATCTCACGTCCACTTGGGTTCGGTCCCGATCTTCTTCTGATTTTTAGTTTGCAGGGGCAGCACTCGGATGTCACAGACGTTTGGGCCACTTTGTTCTTGAGGTAGTCAAGTATAGCGTCTTTTCCGCCTCGCATTGCATCCGCTTTTTGTAACGGTGTGTCGTCTCTAAACGGTTCACAAGGAAGAAGTTTCTCTGATGCGATGGCGCTTCTGTTGAGGGGGAAAATCCCAGCCTTTTTAAAAGCCGAAATAATGTTTAAGGGGCTGGCTGCCTTCAAATAGGCCTTGCAGGCGATGCTAGCCACATCAAACTTTGTCACTACCTTTCCCATGTGTTTCTGCATGAAGGCCGCGCACTCTGCGTAATAGTACCGCTTGAACGGCCCGAATACCGCCACATCGAGTGGTTGTAGGATGTGCGAAGTGTGCGCAGGCAACACGAACAAATGGATGTTCCTAGCTCTGGCCCAATTTATCATTTCAGGCGACGTATGGGTTGAATGACCGTCGAATATCAACATCACCGGCTGGCTCATATCGGACCGGTTGGCGTACTTTAGGAAATGGGTCTCCATGTATTGCTTGAATACATCTCCATTCGACCAACCGGTCTCCGACATTGCTGCCATGGCTCCCGCTGTCGCTCCATCCATTAGCTCATCGTTCATTCTTTTGCCTATATATCGTATTGTAAAATTTTACAACTATATTAAATATGAGTTACTATTAAATTGTCATAAAATATCTTATTAAACATTACCATGAACTTATTCATTACAAATGTAAGTCATTTAAATTAATTGCCTACAGTGCCTTTTATAAGTAATTTAATGTATGGGCTCGACAAAAGTATTCAGAAATTTAATTACTTTGCGGATTAGAGAATGCAAACAGCTTAGAAGGACAGAATATTTTCTCTTTAATATGCAATATCTTTCGTATAATATCACCTTTAAAAACAAAGAAAGGGGGCATGTGGTTCCCAGCAGCGTTGGCGCAAGCTATGAGAGTGGTAGTTGCTGACCGCGGTGAAGTAACTGACTGGGGCTTTTCTCTGGTGGGGGCAATCACATTCGGCGGGCGATGCTCAGGACTGATTCCTGTCTCGTCCATATTATAAATCCGCTCTGGACAGTCATGAAGTCCGAGCTCAGAAAGAGTCTTGTCGAGGTTGTTGTAGAAGTAATCTACAGACTCTGGTGTTGAGTGTCTGGCCCTATTACTGTCTAAAGCGGACGGTTTCTNATTTAATTATTCAATATTTAATAAATGTACACACATACAAGGACGACACTTTCCGATTTAATGGAATTGTTCATTTAAAGGAAGTCTCTTTAAAACGAAAATCCTGTTGAAATGGAAAGGGTCTTCCCTGATCAGCCTGTGCGGACTATATATATATACAGGCTTATATGGGACGTCACTTTACGCACATGCATTATTCCCAGATATCCCAGAACGAGGCTCATATTATCCGCTGCGTCTTCTTTGATTTGGACGGATATTCCCCAGTAATATGTGATACATGTTTTCTACGTTCATTTAGCGGTTTACCAGGTGGGATTGTTATTATTATTAGGGTGTACATGTGGCATGAGTCACTGAATGCGAAGAGCATAATAAATACTTTTCCAGGTACCAAATTATAGGTCTTACTCTGCACCGATAGAATAGGTTAAACTTCAAATACACAAGGTCAATAACTCACACTGACCTAATGCGTTTTCCAAGATATATATTTTATGCAAACACTGGTGTTCTAAAATTCTCAATACAATGTACCCAATTTATTGTTCATGTTGGTTCTTCTGAAATAAGAATGTCAGATTACACGAAATTCTCAAGGATTGTATTCAAATTTGAGTGCACGCACAAGTATTTGTGTTCATGATCATGTGTGTGCGTTACGTTGTGTTACGTTTATATACGACACAACTGATTGCAATCATCCTTTATATGTTACGTGTACCAGCGAGCACGTTGTCTGATGCTTACACCGGTTTTTGTCATCATAACATATTTGAGCGTCGCTCTGTGAAAACGGGGTTTAATGCATGTGCGTAAAGTGTCGTCCCAGATTAGTCTTTGCAGTCCACACAGGATATTCAGGGACAACACTTTCCGCCTTAACTGGATTTTCGCTCAGAAGAGACTTCCTTTCAACGAATAAATACTATAAAATAGAAAAGTGTCGTCCCTGTTTTACCTGTGCAGATACCACAGGCTAATCTGGGAAGACACTTTACGCACAAGCAGTAAACCCCGTTTTCCCAGAGCGAGGTCGTATTGCATTGCTAAGATACACACACAGCATTCATTGTTTTCATGTTAACCTGAACAGCCTACACAATATTCATTATACTATCTTGCTATTATATATCGCAATCTTTTGGCGCCAGCAAAATAAATCTGTCATACAATATGTTCACGATTATCTGTTTTTAGTTGTTAACAATGCTGTTCGGGAGAGATTTAGTGCCTTGACATCCTTGTAGCATATAGATATAATCCGCGCTCTGGGAAAACGGGGTTAATGCATTTGCTTAAAGTATCATTCCGTATTAGCATGTGCAGTCCGCTCAGGCTAATCCGGTAAGACACTCACCGATTTGATAGAATTGTTCTTTTAAAGGAAGTTTCGTCTTAACAAAAATCCTGTCTAGGCGGGAAGTGTTGTCCCTAATTAGCATGTGCAGTCCCCAAACCAGCTTTACGTAATATAATATTGATATCTGATATTCCATTATCTTCTTGTTACGAAAGAAAACATGTCTATGTCACTGTGTATTTGTTCTGTAGTTTAACACCTGTCAGACTTGTTCTAAGCGAAAATGATCATTTCTTAATTAGCCTGGCTGAGAAAGCAAGCAGACAACTAAATAATGTCTTCATTACTTCAACTAACAAGAACACAAACAACATGAACAAAAATGAGTACACATGTATTTGAATTTCGCTCTGGGAAAACGGGTTTTAATGCGAGAATTCAATTACACCATTACATTCAACAATAATTCTTATATGAATAAACAAGAGCTCGTTTGCAAATAGCAAGTTTCTAGTAGCAGTTCAAAAGGCGGGCCATGTTTTTTGACATTAATTGCGAGGGTTTCCCTTGAATACAGCTTATGATTTGGCGTTAACAGTGTCAGATATAGTCGCCCAATGATTTCTACAACTATTTTTATGACCCTGAAGGTGGGCATATAGTGATCGCATTGTCCGTCTGTCTGTCCGTCTGTCTGTCCATCTGAAATTCCGCAAAACATTGCGTTTAGGTTTCGAAAAATGAGGAAAAACACTTTGCGTTAAGGTTTTGAAAAAAGTGGGAAAAGGGGGCATATGTCATCCTATGGTGACAAGCCTTGTTGTTTATGTATATTATACATGATATTAGGCGTATCCGTACCCTAGGAGAACAAATTGACGTTTCCAACAGTTACTATTGTTAAAGGCACCTAAACAGTCATACGAAAATATAGAAACAATACAAAATTACCACTGTTAAATATAATTCAATGTAGAAATTCCTTCGTCTATTTCAGAAACGAAACTCAAGAAAAGGAAAATTGAATAATAGTAGTTACCTACATTATTATATATATACAATTATATATTAATAATGATACGTAACTGATGTAATATTCGATCTTCGAAACATGTCTTTGACTGATTTGATTATTATTTCTCTTGAAACTTAAATAATTGTGCTC